>CAUYLG010028092.1:0-67302 GCA_963573385.1 Cacajao melanocephalus
CATTTATATGAAGGTCAAGGGGAATCTGTACCTCTCATATGTTGCAATAAGTTGAGGTCTTGTGTGAAAGCCATGGCTTTCTGAACTCAGAAGTGCCCCAAGGCATATAATCGTCAGATTCACCAGGGTTGAAATGAAGGAGAAAATGCTAAAGGCAGCCAGAGAGAAGGGTTGGGTTATCCACAAAGGGAAGCCCATCAGACTCATAGCAGATCTCTCGGCAGAAACCCTACAAGCCAGAAGAGAGTGGGGTCCAATATTCAACATCCTTAAAAAACTTTCCACCTAGAATTTTATATCCAGCCAAACTAAGCTTCATAAGCGAAGTAGAAATAAAATCCTTAACGAACAAGCAATTGCTCAGAGATTTCGTCACCACCAGGCCTGCCTTACAAGACCTCCTGAAAGAAAGGATGCCCTCTCTCACCACTCCTATTCAATATAGTATTGGAAGTTTTAGCAAGAGCAATCAGGCAACAAAAAGAAATAAAGAGTATTCAGTTAGGAAAGGAGGAAGTCAAATTGTCTCTATTTGCATACTACATGATTGTATATTTAGAAGACGGAATCGTCTCAGCCCAAAACCTCCTGAAACTGATAAGCAACGTCAGCAAAGTTGCAGGATACAAAATCAATGTGAATAAATCAGAAGCATTCTGTACACCAATAACAGACTTAAAGAGAGCCAAATCATGAGCGAACTCCCTTTCACAGTTGCTACAAAGAGAATAAAATACCTAGGAATACAACTAACAAAGGATGTAAAGGACCTCTTCAAGGAGAACTACAAACCACTGCTCAAGGAAATAAGAGAGGACACAGACAGATGGAAAAACATTCCATGCTCATGGTTAGGAAGAATCAATATGTGAAAATGGCCATACTGGCCAAAGTAATTTACAGATTCAATGCTATCCCCATCAGGCTACCTATGACCCTCTTCACAGAACTGGAAAAAAAACACCTTAAACTTCACATGGAACCAAAAGAGAGCTTGCACAGTCAAGACAATTCTAAGTAGAAAGTACAAAGCTGGAGGCATCAGGCTACCTGACTTCAAACTATAGACCAATAGAACAGAACAGAGGCCTCAGAGGCAATACCACACATCTACGACCAACTGATCTTTGACAAACCTGACAAAAACAAGCAATGGGGAAAGGATTCCATGTTTAATAAATGGTGTTGGGAAAGCTGACTAGCCAAGTGCAGAAAGCAGAAACTGGACCCCTTTCTGACACCTTACACTAAAATTAACTCCAGATGGTTTAAAGACTTAAACATAAGGCCTAACACCATAAAAACTCTAGAAGAAAACCTAGGCAAAACCATTCAGGACATAGGCATAGGCAAGGACTTCATGACTAAAACACCAAAAGCATTGGCAACAAAAGCCTAAATAGACAAATGGGACCTAATCAAACTCCAGAGCTTCTGTACAGCAAAAGAAACAATCATTAGAGTGAACAGTCAACCAACAGAATGGGAAAAAATTTCTGCATTCTACCCATCTGACAAAGGTCCAATATCCAGAATCTACAAAGAACTAAAACAGATTTACAAGAAAAAAAGAAAAAAAAAACATTCAAAAGTGGGTGAAGGACATGAACAGACATTTTTCAAAAGAAGACATTTATGAGGCCAACAAACATGAAAAAAAGCTGATCATCACTGGTCATTAGAGAAATGCAAATCAAAACCACATTGAGATACCATCTTACATCAATTAGAATGGCAATCATTAAAAAAAAAAAGAGACAACAGATGATGGAGAGGATGTGGAGATATAAGAACACTTTTACACTGTTGGTTGGAGTGTAAATTAATTTAACCATTGTGGAAGACTATGTGGCGATTCCTCAAGGACCTAGAAATAGAAATTCCATTTGACCCAGCAATCCCATTACTGGGTATATATCCAAAGGATTATAAATCATTCTATTATAAAGACACATGCACATGTATGTTCATTGTAGCACTTCCGATAGCAGAGACCTGGAACCAACCCAAATGCCCATCGATGATAGACTGGATAAGGAAAATGTGGTACATATACAGCATGGAATACTATGCAGCCATAAAAAACAACGAGCTTGTGTCCTTTGTAGGGACATGGATGAATCTGGAAACCATCATTCTCAGCAAACTGACACAAGAACAGAAAAACAAATACCACATGTTCTCACTCATAGGTGGGTGTTGAACAATGAGAACACATGGACACAGGGAGGGGAGCATCACACAATGGGGTCTGTTGGGGGGGAATAGGGGAGGGACAGCTGGGAGTAGGGATGTTGGGGAGGGATAACATGAGGAGAAATGCCAGATATAGGTGATGGAGGGGATGGAGGCAGCAAACCTCATTGCCATGTATGTACCTATGCAACAATCCTGCATATTTTGCACACGTACCCCAGAACCTAAAGTGCAATCAAATATATATATATTTTTAAAAAGAATGAATTTGATAAATGTTCTAAGGAAATGTTCTTTGTTCACAGGTAGGGCAGTATCATGTTTTTCTTCCTGGACTAGGACCTATGGATGTTCCACCAATTGATATGACACTTTATAAACTTAAGAAATTATATCTACCAAGCTGTGTTTATCAAAAGTTAGCTATACTAGTTAGTGCACTAGTAATATTCACATAATTATTTATATTTTATAGGGATACCCTCTTCTTATATGTTAATAGGTCCAGCTTCTTAGCATGTGACCTTTGCAGCTGCACAGGTTCCCATGTTTCATTTAATTCTCTATTATTGCCATCATAAATTTTAAATAATTTTTGAAAAAAAAGAATCTTGCATATTTATTTTCTACTATTCCCACAAATTAGGCAGAAGTGTTGGTTGGAATGTAAGATACTTCCATATTCTGTTATACTATTGCTGTTTGACCAAATTGTCCTCATTTTTTGGAAATATTCCCTATCGTTTCTGCTTGGATTTGTGTATTTGTCAAAATAATGTCCATTTGAGTTATTTGACTTCTCACCACTTACCTTCCTTTCCAGGATGAGAAATCATTCTTATTTTCTCTCATAATTTATGTTTATTCAAGTACATCCTATTACAAAGTTAACTGTACATTTTTGTTAATTTTCAAATCTATCTTTCTACATTGATAAAATTTTTGAATCTTTTCTAGCTGCAGCACCTTGCAATGTACCCAGGACACATGTAAGTACTTGAACACTTGTGAAAATAATAGATCTTATCAAAGAAGATTATCACATAAGCAACTTCTCATTGCCTAATTATATCTTAAAGACAAGGCACCTAGTTCTACAGGTATTATAAAGTCCAAATCCCTTTATTAACCATGTCTTTCTTAAACTCTGAAGGTTGTAAATAGTGACCAAAGGCAAGACTTTCCAGTAGCTGTGCAAGTTGATGAACCTCTAATAAGCTGAAAGACTGCACCATAGCTTCCAAATTCACAATGTGATCCAAATTATGACATTTTTTAGAATGAAAGCTATGCTATTAATAATTATGTCAGGACAATCAAAGTCCAATGGCCATATCCTCAGACAACAAGGATCTATGTGCAGGTCTCTGATTTTTTGTATTACTTTATTTTTGTTTAATATTTTATGAATACAATCATTCATTACTTATTGGTCAAGGTAATTGCCATGCATTTAACATTCTGATTATCACCACCAACCTCATTTAAACAACTCATCCTTGTGATTTTGGCAATCTTATGTAAACAGCTTGAGAAGAAGAGGCTTTCTCATCTCTATTATATAGTCCAAGGGGAATCCTCTCCCCTTACAAAGTTAGAAACTGAATGGTGCATTTGAATTCAGTAACATGGCTAAATGTCAGACCTTATCTAAAATCAGGTTACATCCAAGAGTTTCATGTATTTACTGAATGCTATAGACATTTTCTTGTTTATTTATCACCTGTAGCGTAATTCCTTGCATAGTTTTCCAGCAGGCAAATTTCATTTCAAAACATCGGTTAGAGGCCATGAACCCAGAATGCTCTTGTGACCATGAAATAGTGTCTAGCTACCTTTCCAGATAATTAATTTTCTCATAGATTGCGTTATAGTTCTTAATTCTGTGACTATTTATGCTTAATATTTATTTACACATCTCTGAAAAGAAAAGCATTCAGTTATTCTGATATAAATGTCATCTTTAGTGTAGACACAGAGCTAAGGTGCAGAAAATACTGTGTACTGGGTTATGGCATGAGATAGACTGTGCATAGTAATACAGTATGGCAGAAGTATAAAGGAGTGTGTCTATGAGATTGACAAACACTTGTAATTAGCCCGCATGAAAGTGTGCCTCTAAGGAGCCAAAGTCATTCAAGAATGGGATTATGGCCAAATGCAGTGAGGTCTAGCAACATGCATTTGTTGGACTCACATATAAAGAGCTCTTTCTGACTAAGCCAATTTGTACACAAAGCAATTGAGAAAAATAAATAAATTCAGTTCCACAGGAGCATAATATAACTTAAACAACAGTCTACCCAAAACTACATACGTTGAGCATATTAAATACCGGATACACAGATTTATTTGCCTTTCTTGTTGTGAATATATATTCTTTGTTTAATACTTCAATGTTAGAATCTACATTGTCAGCAAGAGTATTAAGTGCTATCTTCTTCAACAGGTATAGTAATTTACTAGTTATTTATTGATTTACTGATAGAACAAGGGAAACTCCATACCCTCTTAAAAATGCTTCACTCGATGTTTAAAAATGTATAAACGAGGTTACATTATTTTAGAAAATGATGTCCTGTCAATGTCTTGTCACTTGGACACTGCTATTACTCCTTTATACATTGCCCTCTTCATTGTTGAGTGAATACCAGGAGCTACGTTTCCCAGAATCCCCTGCCAAATTTGAGTTTGCCAATGGGAAGACCTTAGAACAGCTTTACACATGCAAAGGAGGAAGGCCATTGCTCTCCATAAATGTTTTCAATCAGATATATGGACATCAATGAAAGGTATCCTTGAGAAACGCAAAGGCTTAGTAAAGACTTGAGAATTTTTGATGAACTCTTGTAGACTGAGACAGATAATGAGGGCTTTGTGGATATTCTTGTTAAACATAAAGATGTCTGACTAATTTTCTGACAATTTGCTACCTAGATATTTTATTCTAAGGTGGTAAATGATTTTTTACTTAGGCTGAAGATGTTACCTCTACCCAAGGCATGATCTTTCTATGGGACAGGACAGAGCTCAAAATTACCGGTGCAAGCCTCCGCTAACAACTGGTACAACTTCACTCCGTCTACATTTCATTGGCAAAGTCTGTCACATGGCCCTGCATAAAGGAGTAGGAAATACGCTCTTTTCAGGTATGTGAAGGGAAGGGGAGATTGAAAATTTGTTAACGATTCATGAAGTTTACCACAAGTGCTAACATGACCACATTTAACTACAATATTAATGGAGTTTGGCTACTTTGTTCAAAGTAGAATTTTTGATGAACTCTTGTAGACTGAGACAGATAATGAGGGCTTTGTGGATATTCTTGTTAAACATAAAGATGTCTGACTAATTTTCTGACAATTCGCTACCTAGATATTTTATTCTAAGGTGGTAAATGTCACATGGCCCTGCATAAAGGAGTAGGAAATATGCTCTTTTGAGGCATGTGAAGGGAAGGGGAGACTGAAAATTTGTTAACGATTCATGAAGTTTACCACAAGTGCTAACATGACCACATTTAACTACAATATTAATGGAGGTAAACAAATGGTATTTGAACGCCTTTGGTTCCATAAATAAATTATCCACCAGAGACTATAAATCAATCAATTCTGGAGCAAAATTTGAGCCCCATCTATACCTGTATGATTGTAATCAACTGCTTATCAGTAAAATGGGAAAAATATTACCATGTAGTAGGTTTAGGAAGATACTTATCAATGCTTAGTATGATCTGGGAACTTTATAAATTCACATTTGTGTCCCACTGTAAGACAGGTACACCTCTCATTTGACTATTATTTTTTCTAAAATCCTTTAGAAAATATGTCTATAAACAAAAATTTAGAAAAAGCACCTCACGTAATTGTATTTACACCACTATGAGATAGCCATATGTTTTCTTTTCAGAAACTCTCTCTTTTTTTCCTTCCCTTGATAGAGATTAACAGTTTTATAAACAAGGTGATATTAAATTATTAAATTTATTTGCAGTTACTTATTTACCTCCACATATAACACATATTTTATATCAATAAATATGTAAAGCTCATCAGTTGCTAATTTACTATGTAACATAGCATTGCATGTATATATACTAATTTAATTAATAAATATATTGTTGATGGCAATTAATTTGTTTTTTATTATAGCACAATGCTGTCATGAAGAGTCATCATGAATGTAACACATAGTCTTCTATCTATATTTTCATGAACTTCTTTGCCAATTGTTTAATTATTTTCTAATGATGAATTGCTGAAAGGAAGAATTCCTGCTTCAAATAGTTTACAAATTTTAACTTTGATCAATATATTATTTTTTCAAAACTGTTAATGCCAACTTTTTCTTATAAAAACAGCATTCAAAATTATGTTTCTCACTGTGCTCCTGTAACTTGTAATTTATCAAACTGTTAATTTTAACTGGTTCGAGAGTGAAATTTCATGTCTTTGATATCTAGCGCAGTGAGCTTTCTTCAAATATTTATGTATGACTTGTATTTCTAATTTTGAAATTTTCCTTCTTAAGAACCAATCTTTTTTGATTTGTAAGAGCACTTGATGTAATAAAATATCTAAATGTACTTCATTATATTTGTTGCTATTATTATCTTGGTTTGAATTCTGTCTTTTAAATTTTTCTCATCATTTTTACCCTCATTTATTTAATATTAACTAAGTGTCTTGCAGATGGCAAATCATATTCCAAATGCTGGAATAACACTTTGAACAAGGTAGTCAAATGTTTTACCCTCATGGATCCTGCATTTCTAAAACAGTTAAGACAAGTATTATAAAGATTGTACAGAAAGAAAAAGAATTAATGAAAAAATCAGGAGACCTACAGAAGGCTAGAAGTTCTTTTCTTTTTTTTTTTTTTTAGATTGATTTGTATTTACTTATTTGATCTTAATGCAAGGCATAAATTAAAATAGATTTTTTTTGTTCCAGAACCTAAGTCCAAGAATAATCTCACTAATTTCGCATATTGCTTTTCATCATTTCTGTAACAGTTGTCTATCACATGAAATTTAGTAATGTCCAAATATATTTAACAAAATATTTAGTATAGGGAATGCATGGTTTCTCATCATATGGACCATTATTTTGATTTATAGCATTTCTTTCAAATATAGCAACTATATTTAATATTATCAAAGATCAAAAAAGGTTCAATATATTATTTCCTTTAGCTGCTTAGTTCTTATCAGAGTAGAGATGTAAGTGAATCAGTGCAATATAGTGTGATAAGTTTTGTCGTAGAAATGAATCTGGCAAGGTGATGAGAGAAAGCATTACAAACCAAGAATTACTTGCATCTGGTTCAGCTGGTACACAAGTTTGGGTGGAAAATAATATATCTGTCTCAGGAAAAAAGTATATAAAAGTATAGAGGCACTAAGCAATATGACACGTTTGGAAAAATGAAAGTCATTGGCTCTGCCTGTAGCATGCAAGATGGGTTGGGGAGCGATGAGAGATGACGTCTGTTAAGTTATGCCAGGTATAACGTGAGCTTATTTGAGAGCTTTCTTCTTCTAAAGATGATACATATTTGAGGTGATAGACATGTTTATTAGCCTGATTTGATCATTCCACAGTGTACATATGTATCAAAACCTCACTTTGTATACCACAAATATATGCAATTATTGTTAATAAAAAAATCTTTTTAAAAAAGTTATCCAAGATCAAATTTAATTCTGTAGTAAAAGAAAAATCATGAAAATATTTTTGAGTCTGGCAAAGCTAACATGAGATTTAAATTTTAAAAAATACCTAGCATTAACGTGGAGATTGAATTAGAGAAAAGTGAGATTAAAAGCAGAGATAATAACTAAAAGACTATGCTCAAGACTGTGTGAGTAACGTGGGATGTCTGGACGTAAAAGTTGTGAGGCTGTGTCGAAAAAAATATTCAAAAGCTCTTCAGAAAATAGAAGTGACAAGATTGGTGACATATTTAACATGAGCAGTGAGGAAGAGAAAGGGATCAGGAAAGCCTCACTGGTTTTCGAGTTGAGTTATCCAAAGAATCCATGGTTCTTTACTTAGATCGAGAATGAAGGGAAAGAGACAGTCTTGCCTAGCGAGAAGGAGAGTACAGACAGTGGATTTGTTTGAGACTTGCAGAGTTTGAAGTATCTTTTGGACATGTAGGTGCTCTAGACCAACACCTCTTTAATTTGAATGTACATATGAATCATTTGGGGATCTTGCTAAAAGGCAGGTCTTGATTTAGAAGCTGCATAGTAGGTCTCGAGGATTTTTTTTTTCATTGTTTCATTTCATTCCATTACATGATTATTGCACTGTTTCTCTCTTTTATTTTCTAATGTTAAATTCTTTTTTTAATTGTACTTTAAGTTCTGGGTACACGTGCAGTTTGTGTAGGCTTGTTACACACGAGTTGGTGGTTTGCTGCATCCATCACCCTATCATCTACATTAGGTATTTCTCCTAAAGTTATCCCTCACCAATCCCCTCACCCCTCACCCCTGTTATCCCTCCCCTAGCTCTCCAACCCCACAACAGGTCCCTGTGTGATATTCACCTTCCTGCGTCCATAGGTTCTCACTGTTCAAAAACCACTTGTGAGTGAGAACATTCGGTGTTTGGTTTTCTGTTCTCGTGTCAGTTTGCTGAAAATGATGGTTTCCAGCTTCATTCATGTGCCTGCAAAGGACATCTTTTTTTATGGCTACATAGTATTCCATGGTGTATATGTGCCACATTTTCCTTATCCAATCTATCTTTGATGGACATTTGGGTTGGTTCCAAGTCTTTGCTACTGTAAATAGAGATGCAATAAATATATGTGTGCATATGTCTTTATAATAGAATGTTTTATAATCCTTTGGGTATATACCCAGTAATGAGATTGCTGGCTCAAATGGTATTTCTAGTTCTAGATCCTTGAGGAATTGCCACACTGTCTTCTACAATGATTGAACTAATTTACACTCCCACCAACAGTGTAAAAGCATTCCTATTTCTCCACATCCTCTCCAGCATCTGTTATCTCCTGACTTTTTAATGATCACCATTCTAACTGGAGTGAAGTGGTATCTCAATGTGGCTTTGATTTGCATTTCTCTAATGACCAGTGATGATGAGCTTTTATTCATATGTTTGTTGACTGCATAAATGTCTTCTTTTGAAAAGTGTCTATTCATATCCTTTGCCCACTTATTGAGGGATTGTTTGGTTTTATTCTTGTAAATTTGTTTAAGTTCTTTGTAGAGTCTGGTTATTAGCCCTTTGTCAGATGGGTAGATTGCAAAATCTTTTTCCCATTCTGTTGGTTGCTGGCTTACTCTAATGATTGTTTCTTTTGCTGTGCAGAAGCTTTTTAGTTTAATTAGATCCCATTTGTCTGTTTCGGCTTTTGTTGCCATTGCTTTTGGTGTTTAAGTCATGAAGTCCTTGCCTATGCCTATGTTCTGAACGGTATTAGCCAGGTTTTCTTCTAGGGTTTTTGTTGGTCTATGTTTAAATCTTTAATCCATCTTGAGTTAATTTTTGTATAAGGTGTAAGGAAGGGATCCAATTTCTGCATTCTGCATATGGCTATCCAGTTTTCCCAACATCATTTATTAAATAGGGTATCTTTTTCCCATTGCTTGTTTTTGACATGTTTGTCAAAGATTAGGTGGTTGTAAATGTGTAGCATTACTTCTTAGGCCTCTGTTCTCTTCTATTGGTCTATGTCTCTGCTATGGTACCAGTACCAGGCTGTTTTGATTACTATAGGGCTGGGATTTCTGTACCATATATGCAAGTCAGGGAAGGCATCTCTTCCTTAATTTGGTGACAGAAGCAAATGCTTGGAGGTAGTGAGGGAATAAGACATTCTGACATTTGGGGTACAGTAATCCATGAAGGGGAAGAGCAAGTCCTCTTGGCTAGTTCCAGGAAGAGCAAGGTCATTAGTTTGACCAGTGTCATGTCTATGACAGGAAGAATGGTAGGTGTAAATCAGAAGCTTGGTTTGGAAACAATTATGTAGGAACTCTTAAGGAACTTAGGTTTTCACACTGAAAGACATGTAAACCATCAGATATATTTAAAAGGTAGAAGGATCTGATCTCCACAGGGACACACTGCTGTATACAATATATCAGAAGACCAGAGTGGAAGCAGGAAACCCAGGGAAGAGGCTACTAGAATCACCCAGGTGACAGATGATTTTGATGTGAAAGGAGTTGTGGTGATGGCAAAATATGGTCAAATTCTGTAGCATTTACAGCTAAAATTATTTGCTGAAATATTGGAGGTGCATGTGTAATACAGAAAAGTAGAAGAAAATTCTAGAGATTTGGGTCCAAAAACTAGAGCTAGTATACTTCACAGATCATTTAGTTAAATGTTCCTATTCAAATCTATCTATCTATCTATCTATCTATCTATCTATCTATCAATCATCTATCTGTCTGTCTATTTATCATCTTTCTATCTATCCATCCACATAAGTTAACATATTTCACTATATCTTTATTTGAGTGCTATATACAAATGGTGTATTCGTTTTAATGGATGGAGACAACACAGTGATGTATATACAATTCTTTTTAGTAAAAGTTTATTTCAATATCTTATCTTTTAAGCAAGTATCTGAATAATATCTAATTAGTTTTAATAGAATTGCATATGAATTTGTAGGAGATGTGTGTCATGAAAGATAATCATGATTTTTAAAATAATATTTTATTTGACCTTTTCCCTATCCAATTTTTATGCCTCATTTATGTTTGTTCTTATCTTAATGCATTGATTTGTACTGAAACAGAAAAAAAATATTTTATAACCTAATAAATCAATACAGGAAAAATATATCTAGATGATAATATAAGAAGATGGTAAAAATCCTAATACTTATAAATCATTATAAGCAAGAAAAAAGATAAACCCCTATCAATTACTATGTGTTTATATCATATAATGGGGCATGCAATATATAAAAAACAAAGAGACCATCTTTGATATTACAAAACTTAAAACTAGTTGAGGTTGGCCGGGTTTGGTGGCTTAGGCCTGTAATTCCAGCACTTTGGGAGGTCAAAGTAGACCAATGGCTTAAGCCCAGGATTTTGAGACCAGCCTGGGCAAAATGAAACCCCATCTCTACAAAAAACATAGAAAAATTATCTGGGGGTAGTGGAGCACTCCTGTTGTCCCAGATACTCAGGAGGCTGAGGTGGGAGGATGACTTGAGCCTAGGAGGTGGAGATTGTTGTGAGCTGTGACTGTGCCACTGCACTCCAGCCTAGGCAACACAGTGAGATTCTGTCTCTATTAAAAACAAACAAACAAACAAAATCAAGTTGAGTTTATATAAAAGGAAATAATAAGAATTGATATATAATATGCTACTAACACCTTTGGTACATTAATCATATGTGATTTCTGTTCTTATCTCCATTTCACAAATGCAGAATGTGTGTCTCAGATTAGAAATCTGAGAATGACAACACGAATCAGTAGATTATATTGACTACCATGTGATCTAGTTCTGTGGTTCGCAGAATAATCGACATAGAATACCGTAAGTGAGCGAGATCATTTAAGCCGGGATTATTCAAGCAAACATCAAAGAAGGAGACATTATACTATTTTTCAGAAGAAGCATAATTTCAATGGGACTGTACTATAATATGTAAAAATGATTAATATCAATTGTAGCCCTATAGGATCAGTCCTGGTTTCCTCTCCTGCATCTTCTAATTGTTGGACATTAGGCTTTTGGCAATCATTAATTCTGAGTCTCTTTAGCTTTAACCATTATATCAGATGAAATATCCATATTAAATGATATTTTAAAAATTAAATAGATAATGCATTTTAAAATACTGCAATGTGAAAAATAAAGAGCATGTTGAGGAAGAAAAATTACACAAAATAAGGCGTGGAAGAAATGAGTTTAAAAGTGAATATCACATGTTAGGGACAGCATTGAGACCACAGCCCCAGTGGAGAATGAAGTGCATGCTCCCCCATTCTCTTAATTTGGAAGAGGAACATTTATTGCATGTTTTGAGAACTGGATCAGTCTCTGTAACTCAGAACATGCAGAGGCTATTGTGATTCAAGATGATAAGAGCAATCACAGTTAGATGCTTGGAAATAAAACTACATGAGGGAGCTAGTCGGGATACACAGTTCCAAAAGGGGCAGTGATTGTGCCTTGTGTTAAGAGATGTATAGATACTTCCTATATGATCAAGTGAGAAAATGTATTTCAGGCCTTTGGAAAACAGAATGAGAGACCCCATGAAAATGTGAGGGACTTCAAGAAGTTTAGTTTGTCAGAAAGGGAAGCCTTCTGGCAGTGTGGAAGAATGTGATACAGAAAAGGTGAGCAAGGCCCTGATTTTGAAGGGCAACCCATGCCATATTTGGGAGTATACAGTGAATATGAACTACAAGATGTGATTTCCATTTTTATAAGATATTTTGGGCAGACATGTAAAGGATGAATTTTTAACTGTGAGAAAATAACTTAAAATGGGCTGGATAAATGATAGTAAGATCCTAAAATAAACCAGGAAAATGGAGATGAGCTGGTGTTGAGAGAGATTTAGAAAAACTCAAATATACATTAACTTGGTGGCACAAAGAGCTCTGAGAATGAGTAAGTAGAGTTTAAAAAATATCTTTCAAGTTTCTGTTTTAGGATGCCTGGATAGTTTTTGGATACTGGACAAACACTTGTAACCAGTATGAGGACATAAGAGCTAGGAAACTTTGAGGCAGAGACAAATGAACTGAGCTTATAAAATGGTAATTTTGGCCGGGCATGGTGGTTTACGCCTGCAATCCCAGCACTTTGGGAGCCCGAGGTGGGCGGATCACTTGAGGTCAGAAGTTCAAGACCAGTCTGGACAACATGGTGAAACTCCCTCTCTACAAAAATACAAAAATTAGCCAGCCATAATGGCAGGTACCTGTAATCCCACCCACCTACAGGGGAGGCTGAGGCAAAAGAATCACTTGAACCCAGGAGGTGGAGGTTGCAGTGAGCTAAAATTTTGCCATTGCACTCCAGCCTGGGTGACAGAGCAAGACTCTATCTCAAAAAAAAAAAAAAAAAGATGTAAATTTTGAGGTTTCTACTGTTTCTGCTGGAAAGGTAGATCTGTTCCTCAAGAGACAATCATATGGGAAATATAAGCTTAAATGGTTTAGAAAACAGGTAAAGTTTGTATTTGATACAATAAAAATGAAGAGGCCAGGGGAATTTTCTTAGGGGCATCACATGTCATGAGAGAAATCTTAGCAGGATGAAATTGGCAATACTGTCTATTATGATTCTGTAAGGATAAACTGATGATCGTTGAGAGGATTTTTAATTAATGGACTTTAAATATTTTTAAAATTAGCATGTTTGAAATTTGAGAGACTGAGCAAAAATAGAAACTCTAGAAAGGCAGAAGATGCAAATGCAAGGAACTAAAATAATGCTACTATGAGTTCAAATCCTAACCAAAAAAAAAAAAAAAGAAAAAGAAAAAGCAGTAAAAGGCATAACCTGATAATCTGCAAATGGATGCTTCAAATGATCAATATCTCACATGCATAAGGTGGGAGGAAGACATGTTTAAATTTATTACTTATTTTTTAGTAGTGCCTACTATGCACTAGTTCTAGGGAAAGCTCTTATTGTCTCCAGTTTACCCTTGACTTTCAGAGGATTTAACTAATTTTCTAAGTCCACTTACAGTGTAGTAGAAGAGCTGGTGGGGTTACAGACTTTTATCTCTGTGGTTCCAAAGATTTTCCTCCTTACTCTTCATCTATTGAAGACAGGCTACATGTAAGGCACAAAGCAGAATAAGTAAAATAAAATGTGTACAAGAAAGGAAAGAAAATGAAGTGAAGACGGTGGTGAAAGAAGAAGGTTGGATGCAAAATTTTTCTTTTCAATTATAAAATAAACTTAAATGACAGTAGGAAGTCACAACCTTTGACAAAATAATACATGTATTCAGGCATATGTATAAATACATAATATGCCTTATATACACAAGACATGCACCTATCACATGGAGTTCCTTTTTCTGTTTTATTTGTTTACCAGAGATTTGTCTCAAAAGTGACTCTAGAAATTGGCTATGTCTAAAATATTTCTATCTTCTTTAGTAAATGTTTCAAATTAATCCTAAAGAATAAAAAAGACAGAAAGAATAGTCTCCGAGATAATTGTAATTTAAATATGTTTGTCTGTTTGTGTAGATATAATTTTTGGCCAGAAATGTATTTCTTATCATGTTTATATCTCAAAATTTCAGTGAGTTTGCTAATAGTCTTATGACTAGGGCCTTCCTCAGCCCATCCTCCTCCACTATTAGTCTTCTTATCTTCAGGAGCCATTTATGACCTTAGCAAGAATTTGCAATTCTATGTTTTGGAGGTGGTGGCATTCTATAGTATGTGACTGGAGATAGTAAGAAATAGTCCTCTGGAATATCCACACTGAGAAAGGGCACAATGTGAGCTATAGGTAAAACTTTGCCAATGCTAGTAAGAAAAAAGTCATCTATCTATCTTTCTATCTATCTATCTGTCTCTCTATCAATGGTACTCTCATGGATAGGAAAGGAGTAAAGGATATCTTCTTCTTTGTGCTCTTCTTAAAATCTTAATATGAAGAGCCCTGAACTGAATTTGTTCTCACAACTTGGCTTTTCTTCAGGGAAAAATAACTGACCAATTCCAAGTTACCTTGGCAACCCACAGCTTATATCAAAATTTGTCTAATTTGTTTTCTGTTGCAAATCAATCTGGGTCTGAGTTTGAGGAACATCGGCCAGATTTCTTCTGATGCTGCTTCTCATTGGATGCCTTCATCACTAAGGGTCCAAAACTAATGAGTCACAGGGACCAGAGGAGCTAGTAAAAATATATATATATAATTTATGATTCCTGTAATTTCCTGTTTCATACTTTCATAGGAGAACACAGACTGAAGGATATCCAGGTTTAAAGGTTACAGCTAAATTTTCAATTGGTCATTAGAAACTGGTAATAATCTCTATGAGTACTTACTTTCTCAATTGTCTCATTTCACCTTCATAATTATTATGTTAATCCAGTGAATAGGATGATATGAAAAGGAATGAACATATCCTTATAACACAAAGCAGAGGAAATCTATTAAATTGAGCAATTTGCAGCCAAACTGTATGTCTGAGAAAACACTCAGCCTGTCATGTTGATCAATCCAGTCTCTTGTTTCTTAGCAGGCACCATCCCCTCCCTCTCAAACGTGCACACATATACTAGACCCTCATTCAGAACTCATGGTCATGTGTTTCACACTAATTAAATAAAGTGTACCTTAATTATATGTTAGCATTGTAGATATTACTATAAAACATCCAGAGCAATTGTTATCGCTTGCCACAATTCATAATTCACTGTGTTCCATAGCTAAGGTTGTATAAATTAGATTTTTACAGCCCTACAGACAGAGTTTATTTTGACATGGTGGTCTAGCTCTTCTTACACATGGTTTAATGTCTTTATGAAATTCAAATAGCAATTATTTTAATGACTTCAAAATTATCAACAAATCATACAACTAATAAGATGGGATCAAGATTCAAAATTAAGTTTGGAGAATAACAAAAACCTAAAAGCAAATTACTTTAATAATGAGAAATTCACAGGGGAAAGAAGAAGAAATGAACTAACATTTATTGAATTACTAATGCATGTTTAGCACTGGGTTGAATGTTTTATATCCCTACAATTTTTAGTTTTAATTGCTAAGTTCATTTCTGTCTCAGAAACCTAGCAATTGATTCTGATCATATGGCTAACCACTTCTCAGATCTTTAGATCTGTAAATTCCACCCACTATATAAATAGGTGTTATGCTCCCTATTCCTATTTTTCCCATCTGAGCATGTATTTAAACTTTATTCTCAGTGTTTTATAATTTTTTAATTATACGTGTATCTGTTTGCCTACTATACATGATCTTTCCCTACTGGCCTGTGATCTCCCAAAGGTCTGGGACACTCTGCATCATATTCAGGACAAGTTTGATTAAATATATCCTGAATGAATATATCTGGAATATCAAACTCAACAATTATAACAATCTTGCAGGTAAACATTATAGTTCACAGATGAGAAAACTGAGTGGTATAGAGAAAATAATTTCTCTAAGTCTACCCATTATTTGTAAATAGTGTAAAATCACTGTTAATGTGGGACTGCCTAGATTGAAATTCATTGCTTCCCAATATGATAAGGTCCATGGATATCATAGTACCTTTGTCTCAGACCATAAAGGAGCCCCAAACTTAGTTAAGTAATTTGAGGAAGAATGAGGAGAATCAAGATGATGAGGAGAAACATTTTAATTACCTTGGATCCTATCTGATAGGGTGAATTCTGTAGCAGGATGACAAGCGCCAAAGTTTGCCTTAACTTTAAGCAGAAGCAGAAACTTCTTCGAGTTCAGTTGGCTGTCCCGTGGAACTAAGGCTATCTGGTAGCATTATTTTTTTTCTCTCTACAAAATTGAGTTATTGCAAATATCAGGTGACTTCTGTTTTAACCAAGGCAAATGCAAGCCATTCACTGTTAATCAAATGGACACAGAAGTCAGTCCAACCGGGAGAAAATTACGTTTCATGTCATGGAGAATTTGTATCTCATAATGATGTTCAAATGTCATCCTCTATTTGTGTGGTAGATAAAAAAGTATATTCTTTTTCAATTTGGAGCGCTTGCTATCTTTTAGTCTCCAGAAACGGGATGCACAAATTATGCTTAGCACATTTAATCCTTCCAAAGAAGATATACTCCTCATTAAACCTACTTTCAGATATGAATACATCTGAATGAAAATAAAATAGAAAAACACAAACAGAAACACAAAGGCATCTGATGTGAGTATATTTCAAAATAAATAGGAGACTAATTATATTTGAGAAGAATAAGATAGGCTACATTCTCAACTAATGATTGCACATATAGAAATAAAATATTTTGAAGTAATTAAAATTTAAAGAAGGAAAATTCCAATAGAATAAATAAGAGTAATTCTAAGGATAATCTATGTATTAATCAGGTTTAATTCATTAATGTACAAACTACACCAAAATAAGCTCAGCCTCTGCACCCAAATATTCTATGCTAATCTCTCCTCTCTGTCAGGCATCAGATTTTTGAATGACATATTGGTCAGCTGGCATAATTTGTAGTAGCTTTCAGTAACTAAAATCTGCCCTGTTAAAAGTCTATATTCATGGAAAAACCAGAGTTCATCCTCTTACTCCTCACAGTCACTGCCCAGAATAGAACATCTTAATTGGGTAGCTTTTGTGTTCCTCCTGTAGACTAAGTGGGATCATGGTTAGCTTCCTTTCACTTCCCTTTTGCATGAGATACTTATATAGTTGTCTTGTGTTTAGCAGGAGGAAGAGGCAAAAAGGTATTTCTTTAACTGCCTCATGAGTCCTCTTTCTGTTTCTTGATGCTTGTTCTCTGAACAACACATATTGACCACTGATGACTTCTATGTGACTGATTTGTAAATGCCGACTATCTTGTGGGAAGTATGTGCCAAACATTTAAACTTGCGTATGTTGAACCAGCTTTGCATCCACGGGATGAAGTCTACTTGATCATGGTGGATAAGCTTTTTGATGTGCTGTTGCAATCTGTTTGCCAGTATTTTATTGAAGATTTTTGCGTCAATGTTCATCATGGATATTGGCCTGAAGTTTTCTTTTTTAGTTGAGTCTCTGCTGGTTTTGGTATCAGGATGATGTTAGTCTCATAAAATACGTTAGGGAGGATTCTCTCCTTTTGTATTGTTTGATTCAGTTTCAGAAGGAATGGAACCAGCTCCTTTTTGTACATCTGGTAGGATTCGGCTGTGAATCCATTGGGACCTGGACTTTTGTTTGTTGGCTGGCTATTGATTGCTGCCTCTACTTCAGCCCTTGTTATTGGTCTGTTCAGGGTTTCAACTTCTTCCTGGTTTAGTCTTGGTAGAGTACAAGTGTCTAGGAATTTATCCATTTCTTCCTGGTTTACGTTAGTAGAGCTGTTTGTAGTAATCTCTGATGGTAGTTCGTATTTCTGTGGGATCAATGGTGATGTTCCCTTTACCATTCTTTATTGCATCTATTTGATTATTCTCCCTTTTCTTTTTTATTAATCTCCTAGCGGTCTATTTTATTGATCTTTTCAAAACACCAGCTCCTGGGTTTCTAGATTTTTTGAAGGGCTTTTTGTGTCTCGATCTCTGTCAGTTCTCCTCTGATCTTAGTTATTTCTTGTCTTCTGCTAGCTTTTGAGTTTTTTTGATCTTTCTCCACTAGCTCTTTTAATTTTGATGATAGGGTATTGATTTTAGATCTTTCCTTGCTTTTCATGTGGGCATTTATTGCTTTAAATTTCCCTCTCGACACTGCTTTAAAAGCGTCCCAGAGATTCTGGTAAGTTTTGTCTTCATTCTGGTTGGTTTCAAAGAACATCTTTATTTTGGCCTTTGTTTCATTGTTTATCCAGTCGACACTCAGAAGCAAGTTGTTCAGTTTCCAAGTGGTTGTGTGGGTTTGAGTGTGTTTTTTGATCCTGAGTTCTAGTCTGATTGCGCTGTGGTCTGATAGACTGTTTGTTATTATTTCTGTTCTTTTGCATTTGCTGAGGAGTGATTTGCTTCCAAGGATGTGGTCAATTTTAGAGTAAGTGCAATGTGGTGCTGAGAAAAACATATATTTGGTAGATTTGAAGTGGAGCATTGTGTATATGTCTATTAGGCCCACTTAGTCCAGCTCTGCATTCAAGTCCTGGATATCCTTGTTAATTTTCTGTCTCAATGATCTGTCTAATATTGACAGTGGAGTGTTGAAATCTTCCACTATTATTGTATGGGAGTCTAAATCTCATTTTAGGTCATTAAGAACTTGCTTTATGTATCTGGGTGCTCGTGTGTTTGGGGCATATATATTTAGGATAGTTAGCTCTTCCTGTTGGATTGATCCTGTTACCATTATGTAGTGTCTTTCTTTGTCTCTTTTGATCTTTGTTGATTTGAAGTCCATTTTATCAGAGACTAGGATTGCAACCCCTGCTTTTTTTTATTCTCCATTTGCTTGGTAAATCTTCTTCCATCCCTTTGTTTCAAGTCTATGTGTGTCTTTGTGTATGAGATGGGTTTCCTGAATACAGCACACCGATGGGTTCTGACTTTTTATCCAGTTTTCCAGTCTGTGTCTTTTGATTGGGGCATTTCGCCCACTTACATTTAGGGTTAATATTGTTATGTGTGAATTTGATCCTGCCATTTTGATGCTAGCTGGTTGTTTTGCCAGATATAGGTGATGGGGAGGAAGGCAGCAAACCACATTGCCATATATGTACCTATGTAACAATCTTGCATGTTCTTCACATGTACCTCAAAACCTAAAATGCTATATATATATATATATATAGCACACATTCATTGATGTGATAAAAATTTAGAGATCAATGCAATTTAGAGAGTAATGTCTAGCGGCACAAAACCATCCCAAAGGTCAGAGTTTAGGGTAAAATGTGCTAGAACATATGATTTCAACCTAAAGTCTAGATGAGAATTCCTCCCCCTTTCTCATTGTTCAAGACATGTGAGCTTATGGTGCTACCCTAATTTGATTTACATGTCATAGGGTCCATGAAGAGCCTAGAATTAAGGGACAGAGAGAACACTCTCCTTCTCCCCACAACCACCATGTTGGAAGACTCGGCTTAGATGGACTTAATGGCTGGAAACCGAAATCAGAGAAGGTTTATTGTCCTTCTTACTGATTCATCAGTTAGGAATTAACATAGCCAGCATGGAGCCTATTTCTTAATTTTGAGAAAAAATAACCACAGTGCTACTATAAACCAGATTTCATATAGATGACACTCTAATATGCATGGAAAAGGGGAAATGAGATGATGAGCAGAGTTAATGTATTCACTCCAATGTGTTCCTCTCATAGATAAGAAAACAGAGCTCGTTCTTAAGACACCAGGTAAAGACGAAGATATTAACATTGTTCTTTACCCAAAAAGTGATGAAAAATATTGTTATGAATAAGATTAGGAAATATTGCTTGAAGTTAAATTTTCTTTCCTGTAGGCCTTTTCACGGACTATCATATGCTAAACTACTTTATGAATCTTCATGAGGAGGGTTATATTGAGGATCGCGTTCAAACATATTTGGCCATGAAACTCTTTATTAATATCTCTCAGGATCAGTGAACCAAGAGATTCAGTTCAGGAAACACTGATTACAAATGAGAACTAACCTCAATGATGAAAATTGTAGAATGTGTGAGCTATCAATTCTTCTTACTATAAAAGTTTTGCCTTCCTCAAGAATCAAAGTTCTACCAGGAGGCTATTGCAATATCAATGCAAGAGATAAGGGTAGCATGATTTTATCAAGGCCATTGAATTGGGAAACTCTAGGGCAACATTCTTGTTGTATTCCACGTGAATGTTGTACCCTGTAGTTTTGGAACAGGGAGGATCCGAGAGCAATAGTAGTAAAGGTAGTAAAGGTGGTGGGAAGTTGTCGGATTGAAAGCTAAGTTGATAGAATTTGTTTTAACTTGGATTTTGAATGTGAGCCAAATAAAGGATGATTTACATGTTTTGGCGGAAGCATAAGGTGAATGGTCGTCCATGAGAGAAGAGAGTTTTGGCTAGGAGGAAAACAGAATTCCATTTTGGACTTTATAAGTGTTAGATTCACATCTAAGTATCAAGTGTCCAGTTTGGCATGTCTCTGATCTGAGGGCATATGGAAGGGTTGGAGTGATAAATTTGTGAATTGTCAGATAGAAGATAGTATTTAAAGTTGTGGAAATAAATGTTATCATCTAGGGGATAGAGTATTGAAATGAAGGTGAGTCAAGAACTGAGGCCAGGACATTTAAACACATAAAAGTTAGGACACGAGAAGAATTAAGAAATAGACATGCAATGGGCCAATGTAGTAAGGGGATAAATTTAAAAGGTATGGTATCCTAGAAACCAAGCAGAAAAAATATTTCAAGAATAAATAAGGAATCTAGTATGTCAACCAATGCTGAGAGATAAATGGAAATTATTGATCACATTAACAATCAAACAGTGAGAAAGAAAGCATAGTATCAATATAATTAGGGTGAAGAAATACAGATAGCATGTAAAGAGAAATCCTTGGAAAAGCTTTGTCAGGAAGGGAGGCAAAAATTAAGGAAACAATGGTGAACCTAAGGATTTATTTATTTTTTTAAGCTAAAAAGGATTAAAGCATGCTTATATGGAAATGATCCATTTAGAAGGGAGGAAATAATATCACAGAATAAAGCAAAGCCCCTTTTTGAGTTTGGAGGGCATGATGTTCAGTCCACAAGTCAGATTCCAACTTAACTTGGAGAAACAGTGATAGATAGTGCTTAAAAACAATAGACTCCAATATTAGCTTGCCTACATTACAGTCCCAGTTCCTTAAAATAAAAATAGAATACCCCTTCACACCTACGCTTTAAAGCCAAAGTACTAACAACACTGAATGCTGGTGACGATGTGGAGAAACAGGCACTCTATTCATTGGGAATGCAAAAATAGTCCAGCCACTTTGGAAGACAGTTTTGCAGTTTCTTACAAAACCAACATATCCTTATCACATGAGCCAGCAATTGGACTCCTTGGTATTTACCCAAATAAATAAAAAACATATGTTCACACAATAACCTGCACACAAATGTTTATGACAGGTTTATTCATAATAGGTGAATGGAAAATAAACTGTGGTACATCTATATGATGGAATATTGTATCCTGCCAATTATTTCTTTTTTTAGAGGTTTCCCCAGGAATTAGAACATGTAGGACATGTATAACACTGAAACATAAGATTTATTTTTTAAAAAAGTTGCTTCTCATTCTTTCCAGATGCCCTGCAGTGTATATAAATGAAAACTAAATTATAAGGTACTCCTTTTTCTGTTGGAAGAAAGGGGCTGATGTTGAACCATTTTACATGGCTTACCCTTATTAGTATGTTAATGTCACTAAAATAATAATACCGATAAATCTGGAGACTTCTACATTTGTCCAAGATGGAGGAACAAAAACTGAATTTGCCCTCCTGAGTAAAACAACACATAAATGAATACAACTAATAAAAACATGACTTTTACAGTGCTGGACATCAGAGAAAGAACAGCCATCTTTGAGAGGCAGAAAAAAAAACAAGGCAATCTGAGCAATTAACTCAGATTACTGTGTAAGTTAGTTTTCAGCTGTCGTGCAAGGCAGATAAATTCAGAAAAGTGCTGTGGAGTCCCTGAGTTGAGGAGACAGAGCAAAGAGTCTATAGAAATTAACGCAGCTGGAGTTTCCAAGCCAAATTAATTGAAGAAAACTAAGCTAATAGAGAACTGTAGAAATATGTGGAAAGGTCTCTATGTATTCAGCAGAGTATTGATCAAAAGTTGTGTGCATGTGAGAAAACTTTCCAAGGCTGAGGAAAGAGTCATAAGCAAGAATTATAGAGCAGGAACAGTGTCTGCAGAACTAACCGAACTGAAAACCCTCAAATTCATGGAACACTGGGTAGAGTACTCAAACAGGCCTTGCCTCTGTAGAGTTCTAGACATCCCCCAAAAAAGCACAAATGTATGTATAGGATTATAAAAATATAAACTTCTCTAAAGAGAAAACCACAATGTTTGGCCGCCAATTAGGGTGCCAAATCAGGCCTCTAAAAAAGTAGGAAAATGAAATATGGTAAGAAGAATCAATCAAAAATGATGCAGAAATGGCATAGATGTGATAATTAGCACAAAGATATTAAAAACAGTTATGTTACTTGCATTCTATGTTTAAAAAGAGATAAATGGGACATATTATAAAAGCTACATAATCTGAGATGAAAATTTTTACTGGATAGGATGAAGAACAGATTACTTTTCAGAGGAAAAGATTAGTAAACTGGAAGACATAGCAGTAAAAAAATATCAAGAACAAAACTTACAGAACAAGAATTTTTGAAAATACACACAGCAGCTGGGCACATTGGCTTATGCCTATAATCCCAGCATTTGGGGCGGTGGAGGTGGGCAGATCACTTGAGGTCAGGAGTTCAAGACCAGCCTTGCCAATGTTTCAAAATCCCGTCTCTACTAAAAATACAAAAAAAAAAAAAAATTAGCCAGGGGTGGTGGTGGGTGCCCATAATCCCAGCTACTTGGGAGCCTGAGGCAGGAGAGTCACTTGAACCTGGGAAGCGGAGGTTGCACTGAGCCGAGAGTGCACCACTACATTCCAGCCTGGGCAACAGAGTGAGACATCGTCTCCAAAGGAAAAAGAAAAAAAGGAAAATGCACACAGCTCAGTAACCTGTGACAGTGGCACAATTTCAAGTGGTCTAAAATACATGTGACTGGAGTGCCTGAGAAAGAGAAAGCAGTGGGGAGGAAATTTATTTGGAGAATTAATGGTTGAAAATTTTTAAAATTCGAAACTATAAAGTCATATATCCAAGAATATCAATAAGCTTCAAGTAAAAGAAAAACAACAACAACAAAATTAACCAAAGAAGATCATAATTAAATTGTTCAAAACAGTGATAAGGAAAAAATTTAGAAGTCGAGGTAAAAGAGAGATGTGAAATTCAGAGAATCAAAGGTAGGATTGACAACACATTTCGCATAGGAATCATTGCAACCAAGACGTTAATAGAACAATACCTTTAAAGTAGCAAAAGAAAATCTGTCAACCTAGAATTCTGTATACCTAGCAACAATATTTTTAAAAACCTAAGATAAAATACAGACTTTTTAGATATGCAAAAGCTGAAAGAATTAATGATCAGCATACCCACATTTTAAGAAATTTTGAAAGTCAAGCAAAAAGAAAATGACACTGAGTGAAAATATGGATTTTCTTCTACTCACAGGAATGAAGAAGAGCAGAGATGATAATTACATGGATCAATATGTGCTTTTTTATTATTTAGATCTTTAAAAGATACTGAGTATCTAAACAAAAATAATAACAATGTATTCTAGATTTTCTAAAATACGTGAAGTTGAAAGTTACTTGTGACAAATAACACAAAAGCTGTAAGAGAAAATATGATTTTAAGACTTTTAAGCTAAATATGATGTGAAATAATAGCTCCTGAAGGTAGACTACAATAAGTTATAGTAGATATATATATATATATATATACACACACACATATATATATATATATTTTTTTTTTTGAGACAGAGTTTTGCTCTTGTTGCCCAGACTAGAGAGCAATGGTGTAATCTCAGCTCACCGCAACCTCTGCCTCCTGGGTTCAAGTGATTTTCCTATCTCAGCCTCCCAAGTAACCGAGATTATAGGCATGCATCGCCATGATAGGCTAATTTTGTATCTTTAGTTGAGACAAGGTTTCTCCATGTTGGTCACAATGGTCTCAAACTCCCAACCTCAGGTGATCCGTCTGTTTTGGCCTCCCAAAGTGCTGGGATTACAGGCATGAGCCACTGCACCCAGCCTAGTGGATATCTGTTACATACCCCAAACAACACCTAAAATAACCAAACAAAGGAGATAAAATGGCATTATAAAAAGTATGCAGTTAATCCAAAAGAAGGCAGAAAAAATGGGGAAAAAATAAAACACATAGAAAACTAAAAAATAGCAAGATGATGGATTTAAACCTAACCATATTAATAATCACATTACATGTAAATGTTCTAAATACCACAAATCAAAGTCAGAGTTTCTCAGGTTGAATAAAAAAGCTAGACCTATTATCGATAATATCTTCTTACCATACTTACATAATATTATATGTAAAGTCTATAATTATGTCATTGCTCTCACTCCTGATATTTGTACTTTCATATCTTTTCTCCAAACTGCGAGTCTTATAGCTGCAAGGAACTGAACGCTTCAAACAGTAATTGGTATTCTTAAGTACTGCTGGTGAGAATGTAAATGGTTCAACACATTTGTAAACCAGTTTGACAATACATACAGCTCTCATATGATTTAGTCATTCCACTCTCACGTATTTACTCAAGATAAAGGAAAATATATACTCCTACTAAGAATTGTACATGAATAGTAATAACAACTTTATTGTAATAATAAAAAAGTACAGACAATCCAAATGTCCATCAGCATATCAATGGTTAAACTTATTGTTACCTCCCCACATAATAGAACACTTCTTAGCAATACAGAAGAATGGACTCTCAGTACACATTATAATATAAATTAATCTCAAAATTGTTATGCTAAGTGAAGGAACCCAGGCCACATAAAATTTATTTTATCAATCTATTAATATAAAATTCTAGAAAATATGAGGTAAAGTGTAGTGACCAAAAACAGATCAGAAGTTTACTAGAGAGAAGGAAGGCTGTGGTAGGGTGAAGTGGGCAGGAGGTAGGAATTAAGAGACACAAGGAAGCATTGAGGATTGACAGATATGTTCTTTTTCTGATTCTGGTGATGGTTTCATGGGATATACACAAGTCAAAATGTTTCAAATTGTATATTTAAATATATGCAGCTAAGTGAATTATAACCTTGACTTTATAAAACTTTATAAACAAATAAAGCCTTTTGTTTCAATTCATGAATCATCTATTTTCTTGTCTCTGGAATAGATTCTTGAACTCTGCAAAGACAGAATACAAGTAAAATAACTTGACCTATATCAAAATTAGCTGTGACCTTGTTAATTGATGAAAAGCCGCTATTTGCTTTTGGCCTTTGGCAAAAGGCCATCCCTTTTGTCGTCCCGTTGGCATGATACTGGAAATCATAAGCTGAATGCCTGTCTTATTTATTTACATGAAGTTATACTGCATGTTGAATGATTGTAAAATGCTTGCAATAATTTAGGTTGCCATCAAATTGAGTCTCAGAGACAAGAGCAAGGCATGTCATGAAGATTTATTGTTAATATCTGAATACTCATTTTCAAATTTAGGTACACATTCTAGATAGATGCAGCTTGAAATGTGCTCATATATTGGAATTTTATCAGTCAGTTAAAAAATAAATATTATCATAAGGGTAAAATTGATAATGATAATTATGAAAGCCGTTAATTTTATGTATGAATCAATTCTTGAGAACTTTCAGGTAGTCAAATAAATAAAGTGGCAGTTAACTGGTATATGATGAAAAGTAGATGAAAATACAGTTTTTGTTATCATGAAATCCAATTTAATCGTACTTTGGAGCATTGCTATATTTTTTTATTGACAATTTCTTCCCAAATCTGTGTGAAACAGTAAATTCAAGAAGATAGTAATCTAAGTGAGGGCAGTAACTTTAAATTTGCATCTGTAAATACTTAAAAAGCATGTCCTTCAATAGGGCAGAAAGCTTCAGTGTGTGGGATTGCTACAAAAAAATTGTGTCATTATCGTCAACCTAACAATTTTTATCTCTTAGAATTAGAAGAGAAACAAGTCTATGTTAGTCTCTACTTTTGCAGAGCAGAAAGGAAATATAGCATTTTTATAAAAACATTAAGAAATGTACTCTCTGCTTGAAGATTCATGACCTTTGGAAAATTCCTGGCTTACTTTCTGCAAAACCATAGGCCGAAAATGTAGATTTGTTTTAATGATGACTTTAATATTGTGCCAAAAATGTTTTCATTTCTTGGTTCATATCTCACCTCTTTATTAATTGCAGTTTGATATGTTTCTCAACATTCTCTCAGTCAAGGTTCCAACTAGGAACTTTCTCCACGCTTTCTTTTTTGTAAATCTTCATTCTTTCAGAATATCTGTTTTCTTCTTTACTACACAGTTTTCACCCCTTTCTTACACAGAACAATGTAAAAATTCCCTGAGAGGCCAAATATATATATACCAATACTCCTGTACTCAACATTCAAAAGCACTATGTTTCATAGAAAGCAGTAATAGATTCTAAATAACATTTTTTCCCCGGTACACATCTCCCCTGAGAAAAATTATAGACATCTGTAACATAAGATTCCATCTCCAACTATCATGAAGAAGTAGATAATAACATAGTGGCAAATATTATTTGACATATGACTAATATTTGCTTTTGTCCCATGGCTACATCTAACTCAAAGTACAGCTGATCTTTTGTTGCATGGGGGACCCTCTGTAAACCTGTCACATGTTTGGATAAAAATTTTGTCTTGGTTACCTCCCTCACCACATCAAGTTAGACAAGAAACACACCTGCAATAGAGTATTTCTAGGATTCATGAGGATCTAGGGAAGGAAGAGTAGCTATTGCTTCAAAGGTTGCAGCATTAATGTTCAAAGTTCCTAAAATAGGAAGCCAGAGTTCCGGGAAAGGTTCTTTTGACAATTCTTCAGAATATTCTTCCCTCCCACCCCTTCTGGCTTAGGGTATGGCAGGCATATGTATGCTCACACATGTCAACTACTCACTCTTCAAAAGACCACTGTAATAACCCACGGCTGAGCAAAGTTATGCTTACTAGCCTTCTGCAGTAGGGAGGGCATCACATACAGAGTCTAGTGTCTCAACAGGGAGATTAGAGATATGTTAACAATAGGATTTGGAGATTTAAGATCAAGTAGTTTAAGGAGGACTTTCCATGCAAGGATCTGATTGAGACAGGGTAAATTTATCATGTAGTTGTTTAGAATTGGACATAATGAGGTGATCTTGAAGTATGTCTTGATAGGTAAACAGCTGCTTAATAGTAAGCTGTTAGCTCAGATGAGCAAACTATTGTGAGACAAGGACCATTTATAGTTCTGTAGTTCAAATAAGTCAGAGGATAATTGATATAGTTAAAATAAATTGATTTTCAAGAATATTCTGAAGCATGCAGTAAAACTATTTATGTAACATTACCTAGAATATATTGTAAAGTTATGTTGACACATTTGTCCTAAGTCCTCAGCCCTCACAGCTCAACCAAATGGATATTGGTGGTCTCAGTTCTCATGACCAGTAAAGCCTGATAGACGAAACTTGGATACATGTTCATGGTTTATCTTGGGATGCTTTATTTATTTATTTATTTTTGAGACAGAGTTTCGCTCTTTGGTGCCCACGCTGGAGTGCAGTGGCACTGTCTCGGCTCACTGCAACCTCTGCCTCCTGGGTTCAAGCGATTCTCCTGTCTCAGCCTCCTGAGTAACTGGGACCACAGGTGCCTGCCACCACCATGCTCAGCTAATTTTTGCATTTTCAGTATAGACGGGGTTTCACTATGTTGGCTAAGCTGTTCCTGAACTCCTGACCTCAGGGGATCCGCCTGTCTGAGCCTCCCAAAGTGCTAGGATTACAGGCATGAGCCACCAGGCTCAGCCTATCTTGGCGTGCTTTCTAATCAAAGGTGGGCATCTATTATCTCTACTTTCCATTTGTTGTTACTTCTCTCCACCATCTCCACCCCTTTGCCAAGCAGGGAAACTTTCTTAGTCATTTCTTAGTGGAGAACACTTTTTGTCATTGCTGACTCTTTCCCTAGCTTCCATTCCTTTTTTATTTAGTGAAATACAGCAGAATACAATGATTCATATGTGGACTCAAGCGACATACTCCCTTAGTGTGAGTTAGTTCTATGTAGCCTTGGGCAAAGTTGCTTAGTTACTCCATGATTCACTTTCCACAAAATTATGATGGTGGAGGGTTGATATGAGAATCAAATAAGTTAACATAGGTAAAGATCTCAGAACAGAGCCTGGCACGAAGCATTAAATTTTATCACAGTGCTTATGTTGTCACAGCATTGTTGTAATGCTTAATTAAATGAAAGAAAATGTATAAAGCAACTAGAACAGTGGAAATAATAAAAAGTGTTTACTATTACAATTATGTATGGCTAATTAATGTGTATTGTATGTAATGCTATCCAGATTTTTGATTGTATGTATTGCTATCCAGAAGTCAGTGCAGAACAGCATTGGAGGTTTTTAAATTATAAGGGATAAGTATTCTTTTATTTTAAAATTAATTAGGATAAAATATAGGAATGTACATGGCACATAATACATGCCAATACAATGTTTTCACGTTATGGAAAAAAAGATTTAGAATCAGATAACCATAAGCATGGACTTCTGAATTTTGAGATCTTACACATCAAAAGGTTAATCTCTCAGCCTCATGAACTTCCTATAAAAATGGGCATAATAACATCATAGACTTGTTGCCAGAATTAAATGAAATAATGCAGAGAATTATACAGAGTATAAGGTTGTAGAAAAATACTATCTCCTTTTATTCCTTCTCTTCCTTTTACCTCAGTAGTCTTCATTTAAATTTTCTGTAAAATCAAAAAGTCAAATTATATTTCAGCTCTAAAATTTTCTCATTCTATACTTACACTTAGAATGACCTCTTCTTTCTCTTAACTTTCAGAGAAGCCCTTTAAATCATTGTTACCTTGAGCCATTTAGCACTGAAATATATGTGGCCTAGGTTCCCTCTCTAGGAATGTCATGAGAATCT
Source organism: Cacajao melanocephalus (assembly GCA_963573385.1). NCBI lineage: Eukaryota > Metazoa > Chordata > Mammalia > Primates > Pitheciidae > Cacajao > Cacajao melanocephalus. The sequence goes on from CAUYLG010028092.1 coordinate 29,682, forward strand.
CAGACGTTTCCCAAAGGCAGGCACTATACTGTAGGTTTCCTATGTATAGTTTACCATGCCAAGCAATGCTGAGCATGCACTTGTCAATAAGTACCTATTGGCTTGTTTAGTATTGTAAATCCACATGAAGTGAATCAGCATCTACTGAAAAGTACAAATACTTTGAAGTGTTGTTAGTGCTATATAAGTGAAAGATTCATTTCATTTTGTTCCGGACATTCTTGAGCACTTTCCTTGGGTCATTGAACATATTTAATGTATTCATTTAAAAGCATAGCAAGAGTACTTCTTTTCAAGGTCTTAGTGATAGATTTTAATGGAGAGTATAATGGAGGAGTCTATAGGGCTGCGCCTGCAGCAGGAGATAATAGAATGCAGCTGAATACATTAAAGCATAGTCTCCAAGGCTTCAAACTCCTGGCTTAAATGATGTTATATCATTTTATTCTACTCAAGCTTGGGTAAAAATTTCTCATTTCAAAAGTGACTGAGGTTGGTATTTTTGATAAATGATATCTTATCTCTCGTTTCCCAACATCCTCTCTTCCTAAGCTAAAAATAAAAATGAAATACAAGAGATAAATAATGAATCTTACTGATATATAGAATGATGCTTTCATTGTGTCAGACCAGGGAAGCAGAGGAGTCAGAGAGGCTAGGGGTAATAGTAAGTTCTAGATATATTTCCTTTAATCTTGTACCAATAGTTCCCTTTATTTCTTACTTTCTCAAAACTTTATTTCTAATGCTGAATCTTTTACATTATGCTTGATATCTGAATGGGATCATAAATCTTACTAAATGGCACCTAAAAATTCCTGTCAAAATGATTACTATTTTAAAATAAAATATAGCCAAAGAAAATTTTTATTATTTACTAATAAAATTATTATGAAACATAGATTGGGTATAAAGTTATATTTTTCTAAAAATAGCTTCTTGATATCACATAATCATTACTGTTATCTTAAATTTAACATCCTGAAGAAATATAAAATCTGAGCAGACCAATAATGAGTGACAGCATGAAATCAGTAATAATAAGTTTCCAATCAAAGAAGAGCTTAGGACCTGATGGCATCACTTTTATATTTTACTAAATATTTAAAGAAGAACCAGTCTACTCAAACAATTCCAAAAAATTAATGACTTGAGAATACTTCCAGATTTCTTCAATGAGTCCAGCATTACTCTAATACCAAAACCAGAAAGGACCAAACAAAGAAAGAAAACTATAGGCCAATATCCCTAATGAACATAGATAACAAATCTGCAACAAAATGCCAGCCAATTAAATTCAACAGCACATTAAAATGATCATTCATTATGATCGGATGGGGTTCATCTCATGGATGCAAGGATGGTTCAACATACACAAATTGATAAATGTAATAGGTCACATTAATGGAATGAAGGAGAAAATCTATATGATCATTTTAATAGATGCAGAAAAAGCATTTGACAAAAGTCAACGTTGCTTCCTGATAAAAATTGTCAACAAATTAGGTATAGAAGAAATGTACCTCAGCATAAAAAGGCCATATATGACAAAGTCACACCTAACATCATACTGGATGGAGAAAGCTTTTCCTCTAAGACCAGGAGCAAAACAAGGATGACTACTTTTGCCACTTCTATCAACACAGTATTGGGAGTCCTTGCTGGGGCAATTAGTCAAAGAAATAACAGGCAGCCAATTAGGAAGGAAGAAGTCAAGTTGCCCCTGTTTGTAAATGACATAATGTTACATACAGAAAATCATAAAGACCATTAAATAACTTTAGAATTGATAAATGAATTCAATAAAGTTGCAGGGTACAAAATTAACCTACAAAACTTAGTAATGTTTTATGCACTAGTAGCAAATTATCTAAAAAAGAAAGCAAGAAAGCAATCCCAGTAACAATAGCTATGAAATAAATGAATAAAATACTTAGGAATCAACTTAACCAAGAAAGTAAAAGGTTTCTACACTAAAAACTATACCTACAAAACATTGATGAAAGAAACTGAGGAAAACAGAAATGGAAAGATATTCTATATTCATTAAATAAAAGAATTAATATTGTTAAAATCCATACAATTGAAAGCGATTTATAGATTCAATGAAATTGTTATCAAAATACCAATTATATTCTTCACAGAAATAGAAAAAACAATCCTACTATTCATATGGAACCACAAAATATCCTGAATAGCCAAAGCATCCTTGAGCAAAAAGAACAAAGCTAGAGGTATCACATTACCTGACTTCAAAATATGCTACAAATCTATACTAACCAAACAGCATGGTACTAGCCTAAAAATAGACACATAGATCAACGAAACAGAATAAAGAACATAGAAACAAATCTATGCACCTACATCCAATTGATATTTTACATAGGTGCCAAGAGCACAAACTGGAGAAAGGTCAATCTCTTCAGTAAATAGTACTGAGATATTCATTTGCAGAAGAATGAAACCAGACTCCTGTCAGTCACAATATACAAAAATCAACTCAAATGGTTTCAAGACTTAAATGTAAGACCTGAAACAATAAACCTCCTAGAATAAATTATAGGGGGAAAAATCCATGACATTGGACTGAACATGAATTTTTTGGATAAGACCCCAAAAGCACAGGCAACAAAAGCAAAAATAGACAAATGGAATTACATTTGTAATTCAGCCCAGGAAAGAAAATAATCAATAGAATGAAAAGATAACTTATAGAATGAGATAAAATATTTGTAAACTATGCTTCTGATGAGAGGTTAAATCCAGAATATATAAGAAACTAAAAAAGCTCAATAGCAAAAAAAAAAAAACAAAAACAAAAACAAAAAACTTTTAAAACTAGAAAAATGACCTAAATGAACACTTTTCAAAAAAGGACAAGTTGTCAACAAGTGTATCAAAAAAAAGAAATTCTCAACGTCTCTAATCATTAGATAAATGCAAATCAAAACCACAATGAAATATCACCTCACCCCAGTTAGAATGGTATATTAGTCCATTCTGCCATAAAGATACTATCTGAGTCTGAGTAATTTATAAAGGAAAGGGGTTTAATTGACTCACAGTTCTGCATGGCTGGAGAGGCCTCAGGAAACTTACAATCATATCAGAAGGAGAAGCAGGCACATCTTACATGGGGCAGGCAAGAGAAAGTTTGTGTGAGCACAGGAAAACTACCATTTATAAAACCATCAGACCTTGTTAGAATTCACTCACTATCATGAGAACAGCATCAGGGAAACTGCTCCCATAATCCAATCACTTCCCTCCTTCAACACATGGGGTTACATGTCCCTTTCTGAACATGCAGGGATTAAAATTCAAGATGACATTTGGGTGCGAACACAGAGCCAAACCATATCAAATGGCTATTACCTAAAAGACAGAAAATAACAAATAATATATGTTATATATTATTTGGCATAGATATGGAGAAACATGAACTCTTACACATTGTTGATGGGAATGTAAATTAAATGTTAACTATTACAGAGGCTGAGTATGGACATCCCTCAAAAAACTAAAAATAGAAATACCATATAATTCTGCAGTCTTATTACTGGATCCAAAAGAAGTAAAATCATTTTGTCAAAGAGATATCTGTACTTTCATGTTTATTGCAGCAGTATTCATAATAGCCAAGATAAGGAATCAACCTCGGTGTCCAAAAACACCTAGATTGATGAATGAATAAAGAAAATGTGGTAGATACGCAATTGAATACCATTCACCCATTAAAAGTAGAGTGCAATCCTGTCACATGTGGTGAAATGGATAAGCCTGTAGAGCAATATGTTCAGTGAAGCCAGGCACAGAAAGACAAATGCCACATGACTTCATTCATATGTGGAATCTAAGAGTTGATCTCATAGGACTAGAGAGTAAAAACTACCTAGGCAATACCATCTGGACTTGGAAACAGGCAAAAATTTCACGACAAAGATACCAAAAAACAATTAAAACAAAACAAAAATTGACAAATGGAATATACATAAACGAAAGAGCTTCTGCACAACAAAAGAAACCAGCAACAGAGTACACAGATAACCTACAAAATAGGGAAAAAAACGTGCAAACTATGCATCTGAGAAAGATCTAATATCCAACATCTATAAAAAACAAATTTTTCAGAAAAAAATGACCCCATTAAAAACTGAGCAAAGGACATGAACAGACACTTTTCAAAAGATTACATACATGTGGCCAACAAGTATATGAAGAAAAGCTTAACATCGCTGATCATTAGAGAAATGCAAATCAAAACGACCACTAGATATCATCTGACACATGTTCAGAATGGATATTACTAAAAAGTCAAAAAATAACAGGTACTGTCAAGGTTGCAGAGAAAAAGGAATGCTTATACACTGTTGGTGGGAGTGTGAAATCGTTCAAATATCATGGAAAACAGTGAGATGATTTCTCAAAGATCTAAAAACAGAACTGTTCAACACAGCAATCTCATTACTGAGTATATACCCAATGTAATATAAAGACACATGCACTCACTCATATGTTCACTGCAGCACTATTTACAATAGCAAATACATAAATCAACCTAAATGACCATCAGTGATAGACTGGATAAAAGAAATGTGGTACATATACAACATGAAATACTATGTAGCCATAAAAATGAACAAGATCATGTCCTTTGCAAGAACACAGATAAAGCTGAAGGCCATCATTCTCACCAAACTAGCACAAGAACAGAAGACGAAATACCACATGTTCTCATTTATAAGTGAGAGCTAAAAGATGAGAACACATGGACACATGAAGGCCAACAACATACATTGGGGCCTATCAAAGTGTGAAGGGTGGGAGGAGGGAGAGGATCAGGCAAAATAACTAATAGGTATGAGTCTTAATACCTGGGTGATGAAACAATCTGTACAACAAACTCTCATGACACAAGTTTACCTGTGTACCACATCTGCACATGTGCCTCTAGACTTAAAATAAAAGTTAAAAAAATGGAAGAACAGTAGTTGTGAGATTTACTAAATGAGAGAGGTAGATGGGATAGAGGTGTGGTCAGGAAGTAGGAGTTTGAATTTACAATCTCAGATGTTGGAGCTCACTATCTGAATTAGTGATCCAGCAGTAGAATTTAATCAATGTGGAAAGCAAGAGGAAGCTATTGTATGTTTTGGGCAAAAAGAGGGTAACATGATAGCTTTCCTATGAGTAGTCTAATATGACAGCAGGTTGCAAAAGTGTTCTGGAAGTAACAAAGAATAGAATCAAGTATGGAAACACAAGTTATGGTTTTCTGCTTTTATACTTTCTTCCAGGGGAACTATAGTCTACTGAACTATTGCATCATTTGGACCATTTGTGCTTTATAATTTATGTGCTTTTATCATATCACAAAGTCGACCTTTAAGCCCTGTCAGTTAGATGCCAGTCATGTTGATCCTACACTGGATGAAGGAATGGATCATGGTTCATCCTTTTCATGAGTACCCATGCTCGAGCTGTATTGTCAATAAGGCTGGTGCTTAGTATGTTAGCTCTAAGACATGTCTTGGTGAATAAGCTTGAGCAGATGTGGAAGCTCAGGGTCTCACTTTGTTTTAAAGTAAGGGGTCTTCTATTTAAGGAATCACAGCTTGTATTCACAAATATAGTTATGAAAGGGGATTCCATATGATGACACAGTTCCCGGACCATTTCTTGTAAATCTCAAATATTTTCAGTGTAACTAGCATCTAGTATTAAACTAACAGTGCTTTGTAACTACAGAAGGATTAGTGGAAACTTGTCTGAGGCAGAAAAGAAAATGAAATTGACTTGCATTTGCAATCCTTTTGGGTAAATTTATTTTGTTGGTTAGAGAAAGGTCCTAATTTCCTGAGACTGTGAAATCACTGCTTACTGTTAGTTTTAACAGGGAGACAAATTCAGTTCCCTTAATCAACATGCAAAGTCTGTACCTTTAAGATATATTTTAAAATTATACTTGTTATGGTTTGTTCATTAAAGTTATTTTATTAGAGAAAAACAAAACAACCAAAGCAAACAACCTTGGGTTCAGAATCTGTTCTCAGTGACAAGGTTTCATTAGCTCAGTCATCTTCTGTTTAGTGGAGTTAAACTAATAATTTTTGTGGTGCGCATTTCCCCAGATTTTATAAAGTTAATGAATGTAAGATGATGTAAAGGCAAGCTGTTCAGCCGGGGAAGCTCAAGTTTTAAATAAAATCATTTTAAAGACTATTTTTATTAGCTAAAAGGGAAAGACCTTTTCACAGGGAGATCTAATTTCTTTTAATCTCTCTTGTTCAGTCTCTTCTCATGAGTTTTTCTAGAATTACTGATTATCAGTTCAGGTTCTGTTTTTCTTACACTGTCTTCCCTAGTCTCTACTTTAATTTTTCCATCTAAATAATTGGATCTTAAACTACAATCAATCCTTTTTAACGAAACTGCTTTTTCCTTGTACAGTTACCAACAACAGTGTTAAGTCAATAGTTGTAACTTTAGAAGTTGCACTTTTTAGGCAATAAACTAAGAAAAAAATAATAAAACAACTTCTAAGTATAAAAATTGGGCTTACTTTAGCTACTGCTGTTTAGTAGACTGAATCATTATCAAAAAAAATCTGACCAATTCTTTCACCTCAGAACTTGGCTGTGTCCCTGTCAATCCCATATAGTAAGCCCCAGAATTTCATCTCCAGAATTTTTTTTTAAGTTACTTTTATAATTTTGGCCTCCTTCCTCTGTACCCACTGAACCTCAACGCAGTAAATTTCAGAGAAAAAGATGATCATTTCCTTTAACTTTTTTTCTGTCATCCTTGTACCTTCTGTAATTATGTTCCCTGTTTAATTCATCAGAGAAATTTTCATCAGAAAAATAAAACCTGTCTTTTATAAAGCATTCCCCAATTAAATAAAAGCAAGACATAGTTTAAAATTTCAAAAAGATACGTACAGTGTATGCCTGTGGTTCCAAAGCAACAGATTGAAAAGTAGGGAGTTCCACCCATCCATTTGGAAATTTTTACTGGTTTGTTTCATTTTGTTTTTGCTGAGTTGATTGATTTGGCAATTTATTTTATGGTCTCGGCAAGGCTCTGTTTTCACATTGCCAACCAACTGGTCCATCCATTAAAGAATCACTCTGATGGATTTGTTCATGTCATGAAAACAAAATAATTTGTTCATAGGAGTTTTTAAGTCAAAATGTTGGAGATCATATTTATATCAAAATATGTGCAATGTTTGTTCTTGCTGCAACAAAAGAATTTTTGAACAATACTGTAACTCTCAAATATACCATTTCTTATAACTGGTTGCTTGTAGTGTATTCATTTCTTCTAATTTTGTGTTTACAAAGTGCTTAACACATTGTAGATACTTAATAAAAATGTATTAGGGTGATAACGATAAGCCTTTTCTTGCTGTTCTTACTCATTAAAGACTTTAAACTGCTAGACTGCATGTTTTAAAATTGCTTTCCCCAGCCAAGCATGGTGACTCACACCTGTAATCCCAGGACTTTGGGAAGCCGAGGCAGGCAGATCACTTGAGGACAGGGTTCGAGACCAGACTGGCCAACATTGTAAAACCCCATCTCTACTAAAATACAAAAATTAGCCAGGCATGGTGGCACACAACTGTAATCCCAGCTAACTTAGGAGGCTGAGACATGAGAATTGCTTGAATTCAGAAGGCAGAAGTTGCAACAGAGTGAGACTCTTAAATAAATAAATAAATTAATTAATTAATTTGCTTTCCAGATTTTAAACAACAAGCACATTCTGAGTCTTCTGTCTCCCAAATAGGAATGTTTCACTTTCTATATTAACAATTATTTACTCAGAAGGTCTTTGACAAATGTTGGCAACATGCATTGAAACTTTATCTTTGCTATATTTCACTATATACTCACAATCCTTACTGAGATATCCAAATTGAGGCTTAGAGAGAAAATGAATTATCCAAGGTCCCATATTTATTAACTGACAAATCTTCTATCATAAAGTGTTTCCTAGTTAACAGACAATTATTAATTTAATGTCCCCACTACCAAATCCACTGGTCAAGTTAAATCTAGCTTGAACTTTTTGAAGATAGAGAAATTAATTCTATTATTCTATTCTTTTTTTTTTAATTTTTGAGACTGGGTCCCACTCTGTTGCCCAGACTAGCCTGCAGTGGCACGATCTCAGTGCACTGCAACCTCTGCCTCCTGAGCTCAAACGATCCTCCTGCCTCAGCCTCCTGAGTAGCGGGGACCACAGGTGCACATCACCACACATGGCTAATTTCTATATATTTTTTTGATAGAGACGGAGTTTTGCCATGTTTCCCAGGCTGGTCTCGAACTCCTGAGCTCAGGTGATCCACCTGCCTCAGTCTTCCAAAGTGCTGAGTTTATAGGCGTGAACCACCATGCCCACCCAGTTCTATCAATCTTTTTCATACAGTTTTACATATTTTTCTTGAGAAATTATTTTGTCTTCTAGCTTTTGTGAAACTAGGTTCTCCACACCAAACTCAGAGTCACTCCATCATTAAACAACTAGTTATTGAGAATGCCCCAGGAATTAGGTACTGTCCTAAGCATTGCAAATAAAATAGCAAACAAAACAAAGTCAACCAGAAATCTCTTCTTTCTTTCCATTTGTATTTTTGGAAGGCACTCAGTTTGTGTGTGTGTGTGTGTGTGTGTGTGTGTGTGTGCGTGTGTGTGTGTGTGTGTGTGTATAAATGGTATATTTGGACAGTGATTAAAAAGTAAAGCAAGATAGAGGAAGTCGAGTGCAGGGTTAGTGGAAAGCTATTATTTTATATAAGGTTATGAAGAAAGGATTTGCTGATCAGGTTATATTTTATACAGAACCTGAAGAAGAGTGGGAATAAGTCATGTATCAGGCGAAACAGCCATTTATGTAGCGCCAGCATTAGGAGAAGGGGCCTCGAGGTAGAGTCATCTTAGTGTGTTCAGGGAACATGAGGGAGGCCAGCTGGGCTGGAACCTAGAATGGGCAGGAAGGCATGGTAGTGGAAGTGGCAGAAGACAGAGTCGGGTAATTATCAGTAGGCCATATTGTGCAGGCTCTCTCATAAACCATTGTAACACCCTTTGATTTAACATTAAGCCAGTGAAAAATATTTGAGCTACAAAACAACCTTTTTAACATTTAAAAATATTACTCTGTCCACTATGTGGAGAATGACGGGGAAGGGTAAAGCTGGCAAGCCAGCTGAGAAGTTTGCATCATCATAATCTAGGTAAGAAGTTTTGCATCACCATTATCCAGATGACATAATGGTATTTAAACCAGGTTGCCAGGGCTGTGGGGGAAGGGGGACAACCGGTCAGAGTCTATGTACATTTTGTAGGTAAAGACTATAGCTTTCTCCTGGTGAATTGTGCTGAGACACCAAGGCTCTTGACCTAAGCAACTGAAAATGCTTTTATTAATGAGAGGGGGAAAACCATGGAAGGAGTGGGTTTTGAAAGAGAAAATAGAATTTGTCTTTCAGACATGAAATGTCTGTTAGACATTTAAGTGAATTCTAGTAGATATTTATAGAAGTCAGTATGAACTTCAGAAGAGAGCTGGGGACTGCAGATAATAATTTATGAGATGCCAGTGTACAGGTGGCATTTAAAATTTAACTTGGATAAAATTACTTGGTTTAAATATGGATGGGTGAGAGAGAAATGAATCCTGGGGCACTCCAATATCTCGAAATTGAAAAGAGAAGTAGTCTACAAAGACATTATTTGTTAAATCCCTTCTTATCTATTGATACACTTTATTTATATTTTGTTATAGGTGGTGAATGTTTAACTCTTATCCCTGTTTTCTCTTTTCTTCTACTTCCTGATTAATAATTAAAATGAATCATCATTAAATTTATATAGGGATTTATTGCCTTCTATTTATAACATTTTTAAAAATTTATTTAAATATTATTTATAAAGTGAAAAACACATCCATGATTGAGGCATTTAAAATAAGTAAACCAGAGAGACAAATCACAAATATTCAATAAGAAGGGAAGATAATATAAAGGAAGTAACGTTTCTATACTGCCACTGATAGTCAAGTTCCCAATTCATATACTCTACAACAGGCAAAAACTTGTAGAGTACTAGCAATGTATGTTCATAAGAATCATACAGCTAATGAGTTTTTGACCTGAGCTCTTACCACTGAGATGTCCCTTTATTGAAATAGTATGCATTATTTTGCATGTAGGAGCATTTTTCAGAAGAGAGAGGGCTGCGTAGCTTTCTTCACATTTTCTTTTCTTTTTTATTTTACTTTAAGTTCTCGGATACATGTGCAGACATGCAGATTTGTTACATAGGTATACATGTACGATGGTAGTTTGCTGCACCCATCAACCTGTCATCTAGGTTTTAATTCCCACATGCATTAGGTATTTGTACTAATGCTCTCCATCCCTTTCCCCACCACCCTCCACTAGGCCCCAGTATGTGATGCTCCCCTCCCTGTGTCTATGTGTACTCATTGTTCAACACTTATGAGTGAGACCATGCGGTGTTTGGTTTTCTCTTCCTGTGTTAGTTTGCTGAGGATGATGGTTTCCAGCTTCATCCATGTGCCTGCAAAGGACATGGACTCATTCTTTTTGTGGCTGCATTAGTATTCCATGGTGTATATGTGCCACATTTTCCTTATCCAGTCTATCATTGATGGGCATTGGGTTGATTCCAAGTCTCTGCTATTGTAAACAGTGGTGCAGTAAACATACATGTGCATGTGTCTTTATAGTAGAATGATTTATAATCTTTGGGTATATACCCAGTAATGCATTTGCTGGGTCAAATGGAATTTCTGGTTCTAGATTCTTGAGAAATCGCCAGGCTGTCTTCCACAATGGTTGAACTAATTTACATTCCTACCAAGAGTGTAAAAGTGGTCCTATTTCTCCACATCCTTGCCAGCATCTGTTGTTTCCTGACTTTTTAATGATCACCATTCTAACTGGCCTGAGATGATATCTCGTTGTGGTTTTGATTTGCATTTCTCTAATGACCAGTGATGATGAGCTTTTTTTCATATGTTTGTTGGCCACATAAATGTCTTCTTTTGAGAAGTGTTTGTTCATATATTTTGTCCACTTTTTGATGGAGTTGTTTTTTTCTTGTAAATCTGTTTAAGTTTTTTGTAGATTCTGGATATTAGAGCCTTGTCAGATGGATAGATTGCAAAATTTTTCTCCCTTCCTGCAGGTTTCTGTTCACTCTGATGATAGTTTCTTTTGAGAAGCTCTTTAGTTTAATTAGATCCCATTTGTCAATTTTTAGCTTTTGTTGCCATTGCTTTTGGTGTTTTAGTCATGAAGTTTTTCTCCATGCCTATGCCCTGAATGGTATTGCTTAGGTTTTCTTCTAGGGTTTTTATGGTTTTAGGTTTTACATTTAAGTTAAAATCAATATTGAGTTAATTTTTGTATAAGGTACACAGAAGAAGTCCAGTTTGAGTTTTCTGCATATGGCTAGCCAGTTTCCCTAGTACCATTTACTAAATTTATTAAATCCTTTCCCCATTGCTTGTTTTTGTCAGGTTTGTCAAAGATCAGATAGTTGTAGATATGTGGTGTTATTTCTGAGGTCTCCGTTCTGTTCCATTGGCCTATATATCTGTTTTGGTACTAGTACCATGCTGTTTTGGTTAATGTAGCCTTGTAGTATAGTTTGAAGTCAGGTAGTGTGATACCTCCAGCTTTGTTTTTATTGTTTAGGATTTCTTAGCTATACCTCTAAAACATAGTGAACCATTCTAAACACACAGCTTTTAAATAAATTTCACATTTCTTCCAAGTATAGGTCACTGGTAACATTAAGAATTCAAATTTATACTCAAAAACTGGGGATAGGGGAACAAAAGGAATAAGAGTCAAATTATTACTGATTTTCAACAGATACATTTAAAAGGAACATTGTTAGAGTCATTATTAAGATCTAAGAAATTTTGCTTGTCCTCCTAATTATGTACACCTTGGATTATCAGCTTGGAGTAGAATGGAGTTTGAGTTTTGATAAAGGTCAACAAGTTAATAATACTTTTGTTGTTGTTTATTTATAATCTACTCTAAGGTTTTTCAAACTGAAAACTATAATTAAGCTTATCTATTGAAATTTAAATTTTTCTCAACTATCATAATTCATAGACATTCTTACATGAAAACAAACAAAAAGTATCCAAGCAACACAAAGCAAAATATTAAAGCACAAAAGAAGTCAATAGATTAAAAATGGTGTCTTAACCTTGATTACTGATACCAACAGGAAAAAAAAAACCTAGTTAAACCTTCTAAGCAGACCTCAGAAGATACTCTGTAATCTAATGAAAATTGGTTTTATAAAGTCAACAGGAGTCCTATTATACAATAGCAGTGTATGAAAAACAGAGTCCACCATCTTGACTAGTATTTTGAATTCACCTATAATGATGAGCCCTTCAAGATCTTTTTCTGAATGTTCTCTAATAGATTTCCATGGCAGATGGAATATTTTCACTCTTAGTTTAATAAACCATATTTCAGAATTTTTGTTGTGTGATGTCTTTTGCCATTTTTAGCAGACAGTAGCAGCTGTAGAATTAATTAATGTGTACTTATTTTTGAGCCAAAATATTAAAAACAGAAATGATAACACCTAGATTGTCTTATTTAGCCAAATGGAAAATCTAGAACCATGCCAAAAATGAATGTTGAGGAAAAAAACAAAGAATTAAAGCTCTTTAAGCAGCTGAAATATTTATTGAAAGGCCATTATACTGTGTCTTTCTGCTCTTCTCTGAGAATCTATCAAACAAATGGTTGGATAATAGTGCAGACTTTAATTTACTTTCTGGTCTACAGAAAGCAGGTCCCACAGTCACATAAGGAAATCAGAGAAGTAGGAACTGTCAGAGAATGTATGCCTATAGTGGGGCTAGGGCAGGGGAGGCAATTCATATTCTAAGAACAAGGGGAAAATATTAGAAACAAATTTAATTTTAAAAAAATGGATATAAGAACTGCAAAATCAAAACAGTTTGGAGCCACTTAATACAAGTAATAAATACCCTAGTGGTATTGAAAGTAGCACAGAATACAATTTATGTTATAACAGTCCTCTTAGTTTATCCTAAAATTTGACCATATTTAATGTTTCTGTGTATCTCGGAGAGAAATGGTCAATGCTAATAATTTCTACCCTGAGAATCAGTCGCCTATTGATGGAGATAACCAACTTGGGAGAGAGACAGACTGGATTTTACTTTAAAGTCATCTATATTTTATATCAGTGCTCTCCAACAGGTAATTTCCTCCCCTCCCCTCCCCTCCCCTCCCCTCCCTTCTTTCTTCTTTCTTTCATCTTTTTTTGGTTTGAGACTGAGTCTCTCTCTTTCACCCAGGCTGGACTGCAGTGACACAATCTCAGCTCACTGCAACTTCCGCCTCCAGGGTTCAAGGGATTCTCATGCGTCATCTTCCCAAGTAGCTGGGATTATAGGCACCTGCCACAAAGCTAGGCTAATTTTTGTTATTTTTAGTAGAGACAGGGTTTCACCATATTGGCCAGGCTGGTTTTGGACTCCTGGCATCGTGATCGTCCCACATCGGCCTCCCAAAGTGCTGGGATTACAGGTGAGCCACCATGCCTGGCCACATGCATAATTTAGAATAGACACATCAAGGAAAACAAAGGAGTGAAATTACTTTTAATAACATATTTTGTTTCATATATATCAAATTTTATGTGAATATATAATCAATATTTTAAAATATTTATGAAATGTTTTATAATATTTGGTATTGAATCTTTGAATCTAATGTATGTTTACACTTACAACAAAAATATCTCAATTTTCGTATTAAATTTTCACCTGAAATGTTTGATCTGTTCTTAGACTATATAAAATTTACTGTTAAAATGTACCTCTGTACCCAAATTCATCCAAACACGATTAAGTTTTTTTAATAGCTGATGCAAGCATTAGTTTTTAAATAAAATGTAAGGCAAGTAAAATTAAATAATATAAAAAATTCAGTTATTGGGTTGCACTAGCCATATTTCCAGTGCCCTATAGCCACATGTGGCTAGCACTGTAGTTTTTGATGGTGCTGTCCTGTGTGGATGTCTTTGGACAAGATTCTGTGGCCCCAGTAAAAATGGGATAGTAAAACCAAAGAGTCAAGGTTTTGAAAAATTAGATATAATATTTAAAAAGGGCCTATCACATACTCATGACTCAATAAAAAAGAAATAAATATTTTCATACAAAATCATTTTAAAATGTTAAGAAAATGAGGTTTAGTTTTAAATAAATAGTTTTATATCCCACTCACCTGGGATATATTGCTCAGTGAAACCTGATTAATAAAATGTTATTTTTATTAATAAAAAGTCATTTAAAATTATATTTAATAGCGATTGCACATAATTCCATTGTAAACCTGTTTCTTACATAACTTTACTGTTTCTTCTTTTAGCTTTAGTGTAAAATTAGGCAAGGCAGAAACTCATTATGAAAGTTGCCCTGGGAAAAGTAGTTTTCTGAAAGTGTTTCTCTTTGTTTTTTTGTTCCCAATACCAGAAATGTTTTTTGTAAATAATGCCCCAAAACATCACATAAGATTTGCAGTATTTAAATCCCTGGAGATTAAAAGAATATTTTTCTTCAAATTAACAATGTTTTATCACCTTACATATAAACAGATTCCTAGATAAATCCATTGTATGATTTTCAAAATACATACTTCTGGTGTATTTTTATGTCTGATCCATATCTCATTTTTTTTCCAGGCCTGCAGGGCCTGTACCATTACTGTGGTTTTCTAGATGAGGAAAATCAGGCATAGTGAGGTTAAGTAACTTCCCCAGGGTGGCTTGTTGACAAGAGGGCTAGAGTCAGAACACAAGCTGAGAAGCCAGGATTTTCTCCACAATTCCTTAGAGCCAAGTTACGAAGTATTTTTAGTATTTCCACTTGCTCCATGTCATTTAAGCCAACAAATAATGATTTACATAAGGTGATAAAATAATGTATTCTACAGAGAGAGAACTGGGCTTGGATAGTTTTGGAGAAAGAAACAAAATCTCTTAAAAACTGACCTCATTGTGCTTCTTTCCAGAAAACTTTTCTATATGTACTAACTTCTTAACCATGCTTATATAGCCCTGACAACTTTATATTCTCTGTATTATTTTTCTTCTGAACCTTCCAGGGGAGTAAGAGAACAATGATGCTTGCTGCAAACAGAGTCTTTGGATTCTGACAGAGATCACCTCCCTCTGACCTCAGTAACACCGGCCCCTGCTCAGGCCCTCAGGCTTTTGTGACTCAGATGCGATTATTGATTGAGAAGCACTTCTAAGGAAGGCCCCACTCCAGTCCTCTTACAGCTTGGATGCTCCCCATGTGGGCAAAGAGGCCATGGCTTCAAATCCATTCCCTTGACCTTTTTTCAGACCACAATCCAGGTAACCAAATTCTCCACTGGAAAGGCTCTTAGCCTGCTTCCAGGGCCCTGATTGGTTTTGTCCCTGAGTCTGTCCTTCCAGCATGGGTCACACTTATGATAACAGCTTCTTTCAGCCCTGGGGTGGCCAAAGAGGGCTGTTTGCACTGTCTGCAGACAAGCTTGAACGTGACAATTGGATGTCCACAAGTGTGTGCACTTGTGATGCAAGACAGATACAGGACTGAAAAGAGAAGGAGAGATGGACGTTGTTCCTGAGAATACCCAGGAGTCCAAGACATCTAAATTGGAAGCTGGCCAGCTTCCAATATAGAGGCCAGCTTCCAATTTAGAAGACCAGGTTTTTATGAAGCAATATTTGTCAAGGTAAGAGTATGAAAGAGTTTGGGTGTTTGTCCCCTCCAAATCTTATGTTGAAATGTGATTCCCAATGTTGGAGGTGGGGTTTGGTGGGAGGTACTAAATTATGGGGGCAGTTCCCTCATGAATGGCTTAGCACCATCTCCTTGGATATAAGTGGGTTCTCACTCAGTTAGTTCATGTGAAATCTGGTTGCTTAAAAGAGTCTGGGAACTCCCCCTTCTCTCTCTCTTGCTCCCACTCTTGCTGTGTGACATACTGGCTCCCCTTAGCCTTCTACCATGATTGTAACCCTCCTGAGGCCTCACCGGAAGCAGATGCTAACACTATGTTTTATGTACATCCTGCAGAATCATGAACCAAAACAAACCTTTCTTTCCTTATAAATTACCCAGTGTGAGATATTTCTTTACAGTACTGCAAAAACAGACTAACATAGAGTATGTGAGATATTTTGCTCAAAATTTTTTAGTTTGATTTGTTAAGTATTCAGACCTATGGAATATGAGTCTCCATCTTTAATTTTGCCCTGATCCCTAAAAATGTTGGAGGCAGATTCTAAAAGTAGAAGAGCATTTGAATTCTAAACTACTTAAGCAGCTTCATAAGCTTAAGCAAACACCTCCTATAGTTTTCTTCTTCTTCATCATCTTTAAAATAGGGACAATCAATGATAGTATTGGCTCCTTAGGTATTGTGGTAGATGTGGAGCTTAGTGTTTAGAATATTTATTGTCTTCTTCAACCATGAGCAATGATCAATTTTGCTTCTCATGGGTTTAATGCTGATTCCTTTTACTTTGTGACATTTGATTAAAGTTATATATAGAAGAAGGTGAAGCTGACTTGACTGAAAGTGAATAGATCATTTGTGAGCTTCGAAAAGAATGTTAACTGATAAACAGTCATAATCTGGAGTTAACTGAACATGTCTTCATCTATGACTGAGTGTAGGACCAGAGTGAGCGACACAGCAATATCCAGCATCATGATCAGATAGATTATGGACCAACAATATCCATCAGGGTGGATGGAATTTCCTTCTGATTTCTCGGAGAAAGAAAAGCACCTAAGGCAGCAGTGAAAGACATAGGAAATTCTTTATTGTCCTCTGGGTCTGAAGTCCTGTGACTTCTGTCAGACTTTGCATATCTCTTTGTCTTTCTGAGCGGAGAATATGGGAGATCCTAAAGCCTAAGACCCAGGAATAACAAAGTAGAGGAAAAATGTTTTCAGTGAGATGGGAGTTCCATGAAATGTCCAAAAAGAAAAGGAAAAAGTAGAATTAATAAAATTAAGAGAGGAAGTCAGGAGAATGCAGCATCCATTGGGCTATGCTGAAGAAAGTTGGAGATTGTATTAGTCAATTTTTGTACTGCAGTGAAGAAATGCCCAAGACTAACTAATATATCAAGTAAAAGAGGTTTAATGAACTTACAGGTCCACATGGCTGGGGAGGCTTCACAGTCATGGCAGAAGGTAAAGGAGGAGCAAAGACATGTCTTACATGGCAGCAGGCAAGAGAGAGTGTGCAGGGCAACTGCCCTTTATAAAACCATCAGCTCTCATGAGACTTTTTCACTGTCACCAGAACAGCACAGGAAAACCCATCCCCATAATTAAATTACCTCCCATCCGATCCCTCCCACAACACGTGGAGATTATAGGAGCAACAATTCAAGATGAGATTTGGGTAGAGACACAACCCAACCGTATCAGAGGTGAACAGTCTGCTAATCCCTGGGGGAAATATGACAGTACATCTCTCCAAGAGTATGACAAATAAAAAATTGTGTGTGTGTGTCTGTGTGTGTGTGTGTGAGAGAGAGAGAGAGACAGAGAGAGACAGAGAGACAGAGAGAAAGACAGAGAGGCAGAGAGAGAGAAACAAACAGAGATGGAAAGTTGTACATGCCTTTATTTGTTTTCTGCTTTGCGTGTCTGCGAGGCTGTTTGTGTGGGTTTATAATCTTGGAGTTGGTAACAGGTATTTAACATTTGTGAGCTCAGGGAACTATTAACAATTCTAGCACAAAAATCTTTATAAGAAAATATTTTATTTTTAAATTTTACACAGAAATATTAAATGCTAGTGCAAGAACTTTCTAGATATATCTCTCATAGATTTCACCAAAAATATATTAATAAAACTCTGTCATCTTGGGATTTTTCTCATACTGAATAGACTACTTATATCAAGGAAGACTTGTAGCTTGAAATAAGATTATCCCTCTGTGACTACAGCTTTAATCAGTGCCACTTATGAAGGTGTTAAGTATTATTTTAAGCCTAATCTTTGGACTCCAGATTTGTGACAAGCCACTCAGGTTGGAGGACAATTTGCTCAACACTACATCCAGAATTTAAACTTGAAATATTCATCTAATTGGGCATCAATTCATGATTAATATTTAGAGTGTTTCTCTCCACTTGATATGGTTTGGATCTATTTCCCCACCCAAATCTCAGGTCAAATTGTAATCCCCAATGTTGGTGTTGGGGCCTGGTGAGAGGCAACTGGATCATGGGGTTGAATTTGCCCCTTGCTGTTCTCCTGATAGTGAGTTAGTTGCATGACATCCAGTTGTTTAAAAGTGTGTGGCACCTCCCCACTCTCTCTCTTCCTACTGCTCTGGCCATGTAAGATGTGCCTCCTTCCTCTTCACCTCCCACTATAATTGTAAGTTTCCTGAGGCCTCCCCACCTGTGCTTCCTGGACAGCCTGCAGAACCATGAGCCAATTAAATCTCTTTTCTTTACAAATTACCCATTATCAGGTAGTTCTTTGTAGCAATGAGGGGATGAATTAATATAGACTAATATACCCCTCTAATATACTACATGTTTGAAATATGGCATAGGAAATTAGCCTTTTGCCCCAACTATACAAATTTTAGAATCAAATAACAAATTAATGAACTTAACAGTCATTGACAAAATAATCAATGTTAACATACCAACTTTAGCCCATAGATTTGAAGGTGACATCTTTACTGTATGTACCCATCAAGGGCTACTCGCATAGACCTGCCTAGGTCTTTCACTGTAGAGCTGAAATGGTGGCTAGATAGGCTCAGTGGTTTTCACCAAGGTAAACACTAAATTGGGAGCACTAGAACCATGCTACTTTGAAATTGTTGTTATATGAGGCAATAACTGTCCTTATTTTTTAGACTGCTTTCAATGGGCTTTATATAGCTTGAAGTTGTAGGTAATGTGCTTCTTAAAACTAACCCTCACCAAAGAATGAGCTAGTACAACTACCACCCCATTTCTAAATGTTTGCTTTTCTTATACCAAATAATAAAAGCTATTAATTCCAATAAAAGTTACTAAAACTATATACTCGTATGTGTTGCTGATGATAGCATTTTCTAATAACTATTACGATTTAATACTTTTCTTTTTACTGTCAAATTGTTTGCTCTGCTACAGTCTTTTCCAGTGTAGTTTTATCACTTTGCATTCCTGACAGCAATGTGTGAGAGTTACAGTTGCTTTGAATCTTTGATAGCAATTGCTATTTTAAAAATATAGGTAAGTACAAATAAAAATATATATATAATCTAACCATATTCATTAATTGCAGTTTTCCATATTATAAAAATGTCAGTTCTCTCTATGTAATATGTAGATTTAATGCAATGCCATCCAAAAGCATGAAATATTTTTTTAAAAATAGAATTTGACAAGGTGACTCTACATATAAAGGGAAACGGCAAAAAAAAAAAAAAAACAGCTGAGTTACTCTTGAGAAACAGAGCTTGTTTTACAAGATACACAGACTAATATTTAAACTACAGTATTTAGCATATGTTGTGCTGGTGTGGGGATAAAGAAAACAATGGATAAGAACAAAGACTTCTGTTTAATTCCATTCCCAATTAAATAACCAATAGAAATACATGCATATGTGCACCAAAAGATATGCACAAGAGAGTTCCTGGTATTTTTTTTTAATCCAAAGATTTATTGGTCCTTACTCAGGGAAACATTTATTGATACCTTTTAGCATTAGCTTATTAATCCCACACAACATGTTTCCAAGGTAAATACTATCCCATTTTATTAGGTTGGTGCAAACGTTATTGCAGTTTCTGCCATTACTTCTAAGTAATGGCCTCCTACCATTACTTATAATGGCAGAAACCACAGTAACTTTTGCAACAACCTAAACTTAAGAAGGAACTGATTTTTAAAACAGATCGACTACCCAGTGACACACAGTGTAAAGGAATCTAACTCAGCAATCTCTGATTCCAGAATTCAGCTATCGACTTGCTGATCCTCTACTTCTTCAAACTCTCCAGCCTACATTGCTTCCTCTTTTGGGGTTTTTTAATTCAAACTGACTTTGGAATGAAAGGGAGCAGCTGCTGAGGTAGGAAGATCAGAGGTGGCCAAAGCCCTTCAAAAGCCTCTTTCTTGGAAGGTCCGCTGTCAGGGATTCGACTGGAGTCCCAAGACATTTTCAGAGGCCCCCAGACCCCTGCATGGCAGCCCATCTTTTGCAGCTCCCTGTTACCATGATTGAATGATGTCCTGCAGGTCCAAACCTCAGCCACCTATGCTGTCAAGGTTTCCTCTGTGAAAGCATCCAAAAACTCTGCCAGCACCTTCTTTCCCTTTTTTTTTTTTTCCCCACCAGGGCCAGGCCAGCCTCTGCTGGCCATTTCCGATTAACTTCCTCAGAAGGCACAGAGCCACTCACACTCAGAATTATTTAAAATAACACTAGATTGCAAATGCCTTAAATATCCATAAGAAATAAATGGATGTATAACATTGGGTGAAAGAAGCCATACACAAGTACGTATACTATATGATTAAAGTCAAAAATTTCTTTTTTCTTGTTTTTAACAAACACAACTATGGAGCCATAATTGAAATTACCTTTGGGAAAGCAGGAAGATGTAGGGGCTTGGAAGAGTCACAAGGGCAGCTTCCAGTGGTAGTCATATGGGTCCTTGCTTTTCACTAATTTATCAAGTAGTACATTTATGTTTTTTTCTTAATGTGTAAGCCATTGCATTGGTTTCCTGGGGCATCTGTGACAAAGTATCACCAACTGGGTGGCTTAAAACAACAGAAATTCATTCTCTCACAGTGTTGGAAGCTGGAGTCCAAAATCAAGCAGCCAGCAGCCATGCTTCCTCTGAAATTAAAGGTAGACTCCTTCCTTGCTTCTCCTTAATTTCTGTTGCTGACCACTGATTCTTGATGCCCCTTGGCTTGCAACTGTGTCACTCCAATCTATGCCTCTGTTGTCACATGGTGTTTTTTCCTTATATTTCTGTTTTCACATCTTTTTGTTTTTAACAAGGACAACAGTCATATTAGACTAAGGGTCCTCCCTATATTAATATGATGTCATCTTAATGACCCTATTTCCAAATAAGCTCACATTCTCAGATATTTGGGATTATGCCTTCAACATATCTGTTTTGGGGACACAATTCAACCTATAAAACTCCTCAACAAAAAAAGTAGGAAATAAAAAGCCTTTAGTCTAACCACCTGGCTGTTAATCTTACCATATATACTTTCTGCTTTCTCTCTCTCTTTCTTTCTTCATGTATATTCATAGATCATACTATACTCAATGCTTTGATGTTGATTTTTTAAATTTAACATACATTGTAAGAATTTTTCAAAATTATTACATATTCTTGTATTAATGCTGTGTAATATTCCATTTTAGGGATGCCATACTTTTTTAAGTAGGTCTCTGTTGCTGTACGCTGGGACGTTTTCTGATCTTTTTAACAAAATGAACATGAGTAGAATTTCTTAGTAGTTCAATCACTGGATATATCCATAACAATTATTTGAAGTCAGTTCCTACTTATGGACATCTATGGGGCTACTGAAGAATCATATGTCTTCATAACCAAAACAAACAGAAATCTAGTACGCTCATCCTAGTTTTTATTGCCATCTGCGATGTGTGAGAATCCCTGTTCCTCTCACCCACTCTGGCACCAGTGTTAGTATCCCTTTTCACTTTTACCAATTTTTCATAAGGAAAGCATCATTTCACTATCTTAATGTGCACAGTGTTTACTTTTTAAAACTTTCTTACACATATATATGCAACTCTTCATTTTACAAAGGTTCATTCTTCTGCTCTGTAAACTGTTTCCTGTGCTTAATTTGGAAAGTGTGAAAGTCCAGATTTTTATCATTAAAGCCACCATTTGAAATAGTTCCTGAGCTTTTAAATTTTTTCAACCAATCAACTGTAAAGATAAAATTAGAATTGATAAAAGATTGTCAAGTAAGACATCATGATTTGTCAAATAAAGACATAAAATGAAAACTTTTTTAAACCATCTTTTTTTTAATGAAGAGGATTTTTTCAATACAAGAAGTAGAATGACATAATCTCAAATTTTAAAATTATTATATTGAATAAATATAGTTTTAAGACAACGTGCTATAATTGTTTGTTTTTCACATACATTGACAGGCAATGAAAAATTTCACTGGGAATAGCAATGTTTCTCGGATTCGCTGTGATTACCTCAGTGCAATTATATTGCTGTTCAGCAGACCGCATCCTCATAAAGCCAGGTCACTTGAAACGATGTCTGTCTGGGTGAGTTTTGGAGGGAATTGGCAGCTTCCTTTAGGTAGTGTCAGTATGATACATTGATATATTTGGATTGGGATATTGTAGACATAGCTATGTGTAATTATGCATATTCATTTTGGTATTATCATTAGGGCTTCTGAATTACTAAGAAAAATCTAAATTAGGCTCCTGAATTTAAATCTCTGAAGAGCAACCAAATAAACTAACTTAGACAGCATAGTTTCAGCTTGAAGAAAATTCTATTCCTAAAGCCACATTTGTTGATTCCCTTGGAAAACATTCTTCTTCTTTTTTTACTTTTTGAAATGAAGTTTCACTCTTGTTGCCCAGGCTTGAGCACAATGGCGCGATCTCAGCTCACTGCAACCTCTGCCTCTCGGATTCAGGCGATTCTCCTTCCTCAGCCTCCCAAGTAGCTGGGATCACAGGCGTGTACCACCACGCCCTGCTAATGTTTTGTATTTTTAGTAAAGACGGGGTTTCACCATGTTGGCCAGGCTGGTCTCGAACTCCTGACCTTAGGGTACCTCTGCCTCCCAAAGTGCTGAGATTTACAGGGGTGAGCCACTGTGCCTGGCCAGAAAAAACATTCTTTAAAAGTGTTTTACTTCTCAAAGCTGGTTCCAAAGGCTAGGCAGATTCTACACTGCAGGTGTTCCAGAAACTGAAGAAGGAACTGCCAAATGGGATTTATTTCCACTCCTTTTAAACATCACTGTGTGGAGTCGTATTAGCACTTCGTGTGTACCATTGCTTTCCTTAGATTTTTCCAGCTTATGCCACTTACTAAAAGAGAGTGTTTCAGATGCTAATTGCCTGTTGCTGTCTGAGATTAGTAAAGCTTTGATAGCCAAGAATAAACATAGTTCTGGCTACTGCTTTTTATCCTTGGTTTTTATTTGGCCTAATGTCAACACAAATTCTCCTACTACTATCTTTCAAAGTGACTCAGGAGTATAGTGGTTCATGCCAAAATCAACATGAAAATAAGGTACAGCATATTCTGCTTGGGCTGACAGTATATTGTTGTTTTTCTTCTGTCTGCACATAGCCCTACATTTAGCATTTTGTCTCTACATGTCCTGCCAAATTTTGCTTCCTAACATAGGTTTCATGTTCCTGTGGATGTTTTGTTGGATGTTCCTTTGGTGTTAAAATGTCTATTTCAAGAGGCAGCTGTAGATTCTGTTAAGCATGTATGTGAATAAAGAACACATTTTTACCACTGTTTATCCTTTCTTTAATGTAGATGAATTCATTTTGCGTTTTGCCCTGTCTGGAATCACTGGCTAGAACTTGCAAGGTGCACACATTCAGAGGAAATGAGTTTATTTGCTCGGTAATGTCATATAAATACATTTTTACCCCATTCAAAAAGTCACCCTAAACACCCATAACGAAGGAAGTGCATAAACTTTGACTCTTTAGGTCAATGTTTTGTGTGCTAAGCCATTAAAATAGCATTTAGAAGAGTCTTAACCTTTTGTAAAATCATGTAGATTTATGACACTGGAACACTAAGTCTGTTAAAAGTCAGTCATGCACTTTGGTGAAAAAACTGTTCTTCCAGGTTGAGTATCTCTCTCCTCAAAACCACAATACTGCAATTGCAATAAATGAATTTATAATATTCAGCAAAAACTAAAATATTTCTACATTTGAAGAATGGAATGGATGCTTTTAAAAAAGAATTTCATGATTCAGAGACAATTAACAGTCTTCTGACCTGGAAGAGGCCAAGATAGCAATTTCACCAGCAGAACCTTGAGTACATAGAACAGTTATTGTTATTATTTCCATTCAGGGGGAAATTACTTCCCTTCAATTGTCATCAAGAAGAGTGATTCTGATGATGTCAGACCTGCTTTTGTGTTCTGGGACCAGGCCAGGACATCACAGGAAGGGCTAGCCGCTGCAGTATCACCCTCTGCAGTGCTGGAAGCTACCTTTCCAATGTTGTGGAGACAGAGCTCCTTGTAAACCTTAACCATATAATGGTATTAAGCCAGTATGTCCACCATTGGCAAGTACAGCATGGTATAATGGGGATTTGAGGTGGGGAGCTTAGATTTGTTTAGCTGTGTATTAGGTATTTAGACTTGGTTAGTTACATGATATGGAAATCAATCTGACATTCCCTGTAACCTAGGGTCTATACTTACTGTCTGAATAAACAAATTCACCCTCCAATTCCTATTTCATAGTCACTCTTTAAACACATTTTAACTAGAAGCAGAAACTATTGTTTCATAAAAATCACTATATGTATACTTTAGCTAGAATGAAATTGTGTTTGTTCTAGTTTATAAGACATAATCTCATATATAAAATAATTATGAGTTTTTGTTGTAATCATTATTATTTAATTACAATGTTTTAACAACAATAATAATACTCTTATAGTTCACAGACTACTCCAGGTTCAGGTCATAAGACAACTCAAATCCCTACCTTTAGTAGGAATTTATAATTTTGGGCTATGTGTTCCAGATGCAAAAGTCTCCTTTAAACTATCATAATTTATGAGAATTTATACTACTCATATTTCACAGACCAGGTAAATTCATTAATGTCACACAAAAATTAATTACATTATTTAATTAATTTGTTAAATAAAGACAGAATGTCTGATGTGCCTATTCTGAATACTCTTGTATGACTGGTAGCAAAATCGGTCCTCACAAATCAAACTGTTGAGTTTTCTTCTGGTGGTAGAAAGGCTGCTCCCTAGGAAAGCAAGAGTGAGATTCAATAAAATCCCTGTCTGGGTTTGAGTATGGGCTATGCTGCACTCTAATGTGTGAGCTGGAGAAATCCTTTAGCTTCTCCATATTGTGGCTTCTTAAATGGTTTCATTTATTTGGCAATGATAATAATGTTCTAATAGGGCCGTTGGAAGACTAAGTAAGATGGTGGATGGAGAGTCCTACTCAATATCTGACTCACAGGTCCTCAGTCAAAGCTTTTCCCATTATTATGTGATGCCACAATATTTAGGCATTGTCTTAAAACTCAGGGAGAATTAACTACAACAGGACAAGATTGAATTGTACTCATTTTCATTTTTCAAAAACGTATTTTTGTACCTTCTAGATTATAGCATCTATACGGAAAACTTGGACATAAAGAAAAATAATTGGATATTAAAATAATGGAGAAGATTGATATTAAATATGTAGTTAGATTTTAAAAATCACAAATGCTAATAAAAAGGCAGATTTATTTCCTTAAATTTTATATTAAAGTATCGAAATTTGTAGCTCTTTAGTTTACACCAATAAATATTAAGATCTACCCCAGGTTAACTGTCAGAAGCCCTTATTATAAGCCCATTACTACTATAGAAGCTGACAGAGATAATGGGTTCCAGGACATGAACATTGTGGAGTTACTTAAACAAAGACACTGTCAGTGACAGGAGCCTCTTATATCAAATCTACTTACATGAGACTTAAGATGTTTCAATTTTGTAAGATCCATAGTTTCTGTTTCTTGCTTTCTGATCCCACTAATTGTAATTCTTGTTTGTGAAGCATATCTAATAATGACTTTTAGAAAGTTTAACCCCCAGGTGCTTCAGGACCTTTGTGTGCAAGAGGGTATTAAGATTTATGCTTTCATATCTGAGTGGTATCCATGATGAAAAATGCCCTGATGAAAACAAATTATTTCATTTAATTCAATTCCCTGAAGTAAGAACTTTTTGGATTCTTGTTCTAAGAGAAAGGATAATTTTCTGCGACTTGTAAAAAAGATTAGTTTTACTATGATTACCCCAAATTCTTGTTCTGTGTAGAAGGACCTCTTATCTGATTAATGATGAATGGAACAGGATCCAGTCAGTCCCTTGGCTTTTCTCTTTTTACATGTAACACAAACCAGCACATCTTTTATATTCGCTTTGATTGACAGACTCAGAATAGAACTAAAAGCAACCCAAGTGCAACCAAAGAGAGCTGTCAGGTGAGAAAATGTCTCAACTCTGTGACTGGCCTTTAAAATCCTGCATTTGCTAAGTGATTCCTCAGTTTTATTAAGAAAATATTAATTATCCTGCATGTATTAATTTTTACCATTTAAAATAAAAACTTTGCTTGTTTGTTCATTATGGTTTTTCTTCATATATTTATTTTTAAAAATTTACTTGTATTACAAAATTTGTATTTTAAGATAAATCAGTGAGTTTGTATAAGTAAATTTAAAATTATTTGGGCTTGTGCTGCCAACCACTTATTTATATTTACTCCATTAACTGTGGAGTTTATAAATTAATTAATAAATTCCATAAAAAGCCAGTATGTGCAGAGAGGGCTTTTTAAGTTAGGAAAATTTAAGGTACAGTGCAGGCTCCCTACAAAATCATGCTGGAAAGTTTTGTCACAGTAACTGTAGGCTCTCCTTGTACCAAGTTCCTCCTGGATATCTGCACGTCCCACTTCTACCAAGGCAATTTTCAGCAAAGGACTCTACCCTATGTCTTAGTGAGAATATGCTTGTTAACATTGTCATGTATCCTGTGGGAAAGAACAAGCAAATTACTCTTATATTTCTGTGCTACATACATTTTCTTTCTTTTTTCCTCTTTCATCCTCCTCCCCCTTCTTCTTCCTCTTCTTCCTCTTCTTCAACTTCTCCTCCTTCTCCTTCCTCTTCCTCCTCCTCCTCTTCTTGTTCCTTTTCTCCTTCTCCTCCTCCTCCCTCTTCTTCCTCTTCTCCTCCTCTTCATCCCCCTCCTCCTTCCTCTTCCTCCTTCTCCTTCCTCTTCTTCCTCCGCCTCCTTCCTCTTCTTTTTCTTCCTCTCCTCCTCCTTTCTTCTTCTTCTCTTCTTTCCTCCTCCTCCTCCTTCTTCTTTCTTCTTTCTTTCTTCTTCTTTCTTCTTTCTTCTTCTTCTTTCCAAAGAAATTAACCCTAAAGTAATGGTTGAAAGGATGAGTTCTGACTCATAAAACTGAGGGAGAGATTTGATTTTCTTACTCCAAGCCTAATTAATTTATCCTATTTTCCACTCTCGGATGCAATATAACTTAGTAAGACATTGGACTTGAAGTTCTCTCTCTTACTCTATATGTGATCCTACAGAAATTAGGACCCTGAGTCCCATTTCTCTTATATTTGAAGAGATTCTAATAATGTTTCATGTGTGAACTAAACATTTAAGTACAGAATGATTGGCAAGGAGAAGCTGAACAATAAGTATTATTTAACAAATTATTTTGATTACAAACTATGCCAAACTTATGTACTCAAAACATTATAAATTTTACTAACAATAAAGAGGGCAGAGGCTGTGATATGGTTAGGCTTTGTGACCCCACCCAAATCTCATCTTGAGTTGTAATCCCCATAATCCTCATAACCCCTGCATGTTAAAGGAGAGACCAGGTGGAAGTAAACGAATCATGGGGGTGGTTTCTCCCATGCTGTTCTCTTGATAGTGAGCTAGTTCTCACTAGATCTGATGGTTTTATAAGGGGCTCTTACCCACTTTGCTTGGCACTTCTCCTTCCCACTGCCTTGTGAAGAAGGAGCCTTGCTTCCCCTTTGCCTTCCACTATGATTGTAAGTTTCCTGAGGCCTCTGAAGCCATACTGAACAGTGAGTAAATTAAACCTCTTTCCTTTATAAATTACCCAGTGTCTGGCAGTTCTTTATAGCAGTATGAAAACGGACTAGACAGGCTGTCCTCAATTCTTTTGTGTTCCTGTAATTTTCAACACAAAACTGGAAACTTTGTGGAGACTCTCACTGAATTATCAAACTAATAATTTCATGAATTGGTATAAATAACATGAAATTAAATCTGAAATACTAAAGAATTCTGGGAAAATGTTATAAAAATAAATAATCTTAGGGAAAACTGTAGTTTTATTGTCAATAATTTTAAAATTTTGAAAATTGGTGTTAAGTAACCTGAGTTTTCATATGCTTTTCTGTGGCATAATTTATCAAACAGGTTCAAATAAAATAGACTTTAAGATCAAATATCTCAGTCTTGATTTATGAAATAATAGGATATTTGTTTTTAAGACAAATTATTAAATTTTAACCATTTTAATTGTAATATTTGACAATAATTTGTACTTGAACTTTTACAGCATTAAATTCAGACTATATTTCTAAAAATGCATTTCTAAATTATTTTCTGTGGAAATCTGGCAGACTTGTCTGTAATGTACCAAATCCCAGAATAATGCTAATATACAATATTTACCACCAATAATTCTTTTTCAGACATGTTTTATAAAGATTTAATTTTCCTATTTAAAACCACCCAATCTAGAATCTGAGCTTCAGAGTGAAAGAGAGTGTTATTGAATATGTCTAATTTGTAGCCACAAGGCACATAATTAATTTAAGACTCAAATGCTTTGGGGAGAGATGTAAATTGTTTATATCATACATGCCAACTAATCGTGATTAGGTTATAAAAGATGGCCAAAAAGCCATTTTAGAGCTGCACTTTCCCCCTCAGCACCACAAACCTCTTCTGCTTTCTGTGCAGATTTTATGTGTGTGTGTGTATGTATGTGGTATACCTAATATATATAATCATTATATATCATATATATGTATATATAAATAAAGAAAATTTGTGTACGAACACATATACACACTAACATACATACAACTCTTGATATATATGAGCATGTTTCACTCAGCTTTTACTACTGTTATTAAATATTTGTCTCCTATCCTCTCTCAGAATTAATGTGTTCCTGTTTCTTCATCTCCAGACCTCTATAAGTGTTGTGCAATACTGGATTTGGTGATGGCTCAGAGGAAGAGAGAAAAGAGAGAAGAGAAGATGGGAGGGAATATGCCTTTCTATCACCATAAGATACCTGTTGCCTGCTCTGTCCCTGTGGTTCTGACTCTTCAGTCTTTAAATATAGTTTATTCTACATAGTCAATCTGAGAATATGTATAGACGTCAGTCTGCTCACTATATCTGTTTCTCGTTCATCTTTTTATCTACCACCTCTTTAACAAAAAGTCAACTTGAAACAGCATATGAAAAATTATACAACAAAATTAAAATTAGAAAGATTAGGAAATTGGGTTAAAGTAAAAAGTTGACTGGGGAAATAAGCTGAGGGGAATGATAATTTAAGTTTTTTTAAAAATACACCCTATTTACACTCCCAAGAGGCAATGGGGTTGTTAGTGAGAAAACCAATAGGGGTGAGGGGCTTGTCACTTCCCCTGCTCTGTCCCCACAATCTCTCCACACCCTTCCCAGGGGCTCATGTTCCTTTCCATAAATTCTTGCACTGAAACTCCAGTCCAGTCCTGTTCTTTATCTCATGCAGAGAATCCATTACTATTTGCCTTCTCAGGCATATGTTCCGTGCTTTGCCTTACTGCCCATATACCAGTTCCTCTCATCCCAATTTTCTGTTGCCTAGCATTGAGTCTTTCATGCCACCACCTAATCTCATCTTTCTCAGTCAAAACAAGACGTTATAACTTCAGTCCATACGGTCACACTGCCAGTGATTTGGATCAAGAAAGGACCTTGTGCCTAGTGCTATGATGGTGGTGGGGAGAGGATAGACATATTTCTAAAATCACAGATTGGCACTATATATTTGTTCCACCTTCACAGGGAAATGATCCATCTATATCTTATCTGAAAGCTAATATATAACCAGAGGAAATTTTAACATTCAACTAACTTAACACTTTAAGATTTCATGCTTTATCTTTCAACTATGTGATGTTTTAAAATACCATATGATAGATAAGAAAGCATATTTTAGAGAGTGCAAAAGGGTCTTTTAAGAATATAGCCTTCCCAAGCACTCACGTACCTCAGTATCTCTCCCAAAGAAACAAACACAGAAACGAGAAATAAAACTAATTTAACCCCTTCATTGTCTGCATCAATACACACTACTCCCTGAAACACAGAAATGATGCAGTCTCTGTAGAATTAACTGAAAAATAAAGACAAAAAGGCTAGAGGAGAAATAAATGATCAGTTATCATTTCTCTTTCCGGCTTTCCCCCTAGCTTTCTCAAAAACCAAATGGAGGAAATATATATGTGTTATTTGGATATTTTACTGTAAAAATTGTGCTCACTAGAAGTAGTCTAGATTATCTTTGTCATAGCAATAAGTAAAATTTTCATTAAATTATCCCAAAATTTATTTCTTCTATTCTCTTTTTTGTTCATAGACAGACTCAAATTATGCAGGGTGATACTTCTTTATGATTTATGATGGAATTACTTTAATACATAAAACTAGTTAAAGATTTTTAAACTATTAAAATAGTAATAGATTACAGAATTACACAATACTATAATATTTTATATATATATATATATATATATAAAGAAAAATCTTCATCCACTATCCTGAGTCACCAATAAATCAATCATCTATTTGAGCAGTTTTTATGTTTTTATTCAGTCTTTGCCCATAGATTTCATCATCTATGCAGCATTATAGTCAACAGCTTATAATTTTTAAAAGTAACACAGTCATTTTCTTATCCATAAATGGGTGATTAAAAAGTTTGTCTCATTACAGTGTTCATATATGAAGTTAATGTTTTATTCTTAAGAAATATAGTTTTGGAATAAAAATGAGTTTCTAGTAATGTTAGATAAACAAGAAATCCAGGAGTACACAAAAATGTCATGTAATTTTATTTTTTAAAGTTTAGGGATCACATTTTTAAAGTTTATTTTCCATCATTTCCTTATCATAGAGTACTCTAGGCTGGAGGCAAAGTCTTCAGGATTTTGCAAGTATTTGGAATTTTGTTAGGATTTTATGTTTCCCTCCTCAAGGCTATTGATTCCACAGCATATTCATGAAATCCTTTTACCTGGTTCAACCATAATTTTAATGGGAATTTGCTTTAGTAAATGTTTAGTAAATTATAGGGAAAAAGTGGTTCCAAATTTGTAATAAATGAAGTGTATATATTTAAACAAAAGCATGACTAGGTTTCATTGGAATAAACAAAATGATAAACCACACGTGGCTATGTCTCTTGTGTCTTTTCCATCTAAATTACATTACTAGAAATAAATCAGATCCTGAATTTTCTGGCAACTGGTGGGAGAGATGGGAGGGGCACATATTATGATAGACGAAATGAACTAAGATTGTGTGTGTGTATATTATGAAAGAGTTGTCGATGTTGATGATTCTATTGTGATAGGTGTGTAGACTAGTTTTTTAAATAATTTTCTCATCAGAAAGTTAATTTTGCCTCTTGGCACACTTATGTAGAAATTCTACAGTATGTGTAAAATAGAATGTTGTTCTATATATGCAAGACTAATAGCTGACAGATGAAAAATAAAGAGTTGACAGAAAAAACTGAGTATATCTTTCGTATCTCAGAAATAAGGAGAACATATATGTCCCAGAAGTATTGGTCATAGTTAAGTATGTAAGAAAACTTATAGATTAAATTGAAAGTTATAGATCAAGGGAGATTTGATAGCTATTTTTTCCTCTTAAATGTCATATTATATGTGCATATTAGTATCTATGTGATTAAACATATAATTCAGTATAATTATTTAGTTATCCCAAAGTCAAGACCTGGACTTTTTTGAATACATGGCTATTACTAGTGGTCTTCTAATAGTGATAATGAAATTATCATAATAATTACAATAGCTACCAAGTATCCACAGTTTCCACTGTCTAAGTCCTATGTCTTACATAGATGTTTTCATTTAATATGTACCTAATCCCTGAAGTAGAAATTGTTATCTGTCTTATACGTAAAGATCCTAAGGCTCATCTAGTTCACATGGCTGGTAAGAGGTGGGCCTGACCACACTGGAAACCAGTGGTATTGTAACATCAAAGTGACAAGGCCACATGACAGAAAAATTTGGGGTACCAGCTTTTTGTCAATGTCAGTGAAATTCTAAGGGGCCATCAATGCGAAATTATATGGAATAAACTTACATCCTTAGATTAAATGATAATAATAGACAAAAACCTAAAGAGTTTAGAAATTTCTAAACATGATTGTTTTGAAATTCCAATTTAGAACTGTTTTCTTATGACCTCTAGTTAGTCACTAAGATTTGTGGCTGGACTTCCACCAAGATGGCCGAAGAGGAACACCTCCGGAGCATAGTTCCCAGTGAGAGCAACGCAGAAGGCAAGTGATTTCTGCATTTCCAACCAAGGCACCAGGTTCATCTCAATAGGATTGGTTGGACAGTGGGTGTAGCCCAAGGAGGGCAAACCAAGGCAGGGTGGGGTGATGCCTCACCTGGGAAGTGCAACAGGCCAGAGGACCCGCCTCCTACCCAGTTGAGACCATCAGGGACTTTTCTGGACACTCTGGCTCAGATGCTATGCTTTTCCCATGATCTTTACAGCCCACACAGACCAGGAGATTCCCGCCAGGCCGACAACACATGGCTTTCCAGCACAAAACTAGAGGTCTGTTTTAGATGGTGCCACGGGTTTCTAGCACAAAACTGGGTGACAGTTCCTGGAACACCTGCAAGATAGAACCACCCATTCCCCTGAAAAAAAGGGGGCTGAAGGCAGGCAGCCAAGCGATCTGGCTCAGCGGGTCCCACCCCACAAAAGACGAGCAAACTGAAACCCACTGGCTTGAGATATTTGCAGCCAGCACAGCAGTTTGAGCTCGACGTGGGACAGTCAAGCTCGATGGGGGGAAGGGCATCCACCATTATCGAGGCAGTTTTAACCCTACCTGTGTAAGTAAAATCGCAAGGAAGTTTACAAAGCAGCTGGGCAGAGACTGCAGCAGCTCAGCAATGCCTCTGAAGTCAGACTGTGCCTAGACTCTCTCCTTGCTAGTAAGGGCATCTCTGAAAAAAGGCAGCAGCACATCAGGGAGTTTTAAATAGAGCCCCAAATTCCCAGGACAGAGCATCTGGGAAAAGGGGCAATTGTGAGTTCTGCTGCAGCAGACTTAAACATACTGGCCCAGCAGCTCTGAATAAAACGGAGCTCCCAGTACAGCACTTGAGCTCTGACAAGGGACAGATTGTCTCCTCAAGGGGCTCTCCAACCCCTGTAGATCCAAATAGGCACCTCATAAAAGAGAGCTCTAGCTGACATCCGGCAGGAACCCTTCTGGGAAGAAGCTACCAGAGGAAGGAACAGGCAGCAATGTTTGCTGCTCTGCAGCCCCTATGGGTGATTCCTAGGCAAGCAGGATCTGGAGTGGACCTCCAGCAGTCCTGCAGCAGAGGGGCCTGACTGTAAGAAGGAAAACTAAAAAACAGAAAGAAATAGCTTCAACATCAACAAAAAGGATATTCACTCACAGACCCCATACAAAAGTCACCAATTCAAAGACCAAAGGTAGAAATATCCATGAAGATGGAAAGAAACCAGCTTAAAAGGCTAAAATCACGAAAAACCAGAATGCCTCTCCTCCTCCAAGGGATCAGAACTCCTCACCGGCAAGTGAACAAAACTGGATGGAGAATGAATTTGACGAATTGACAGAAGCAGGCTTCAGAAGGTGGGTAATAACAAACTTCTTTGAGCTAAAGAAGCAGGTTTTAACCCAATTCAAATAAACTAAGAACCTTGAAAAAAGGATGCATGAAATGCTAACTACAATAACCAGCTTAGAGAACATAAACAACTTGAGGAGCTTAAAAACACAGCACGAGAACTTCGTGAAGCACACACAAGTTTCAACAGCCGAATTGGTCAAGCAGAAGAAAAGATATCAGAGATTGAAGATCAACTCAATGAAATAAAATGAGAAGGCAAGATTGAGAAGAAAGAGGAAAAATAAATGAACAAAGTCTCCAAGAAATATGGGATTATGTGAAAAGACCTAATCTACATTTGATTGGTGTACCTTAATGTGATGAGGAGAATGAATCCAAGCTGCAAAACACTCTTTAGGATATTATCTAGAAGAACTTTCCAAACCTAGCAAGGCAGGCCAACATTCAAATCCAGGAAATACAGAGAACACCACAAAGATATTCCTCAAGAAGAGCAACCCCAAGACACATAATTGTCAGATTCACCAGGGTTGAAATGAAGAAAAAAATGCAGCCAGAAAGAAAGGTTGGATTACCCACAAAGGGAAGTCCATTAAACTCACAGTGGAATTCTAGGCAGAAAGCCTACAAGCTAGAAGAGAGTGGGGGCCAATATTCAACATCCTTAAAGAAAAGAACTTTCAACCCAGAATTTCATAACCAGCCAAACTAAGCTTCGTAAGTGAAGGAGAAATAAAATCATTTATTAAAAAGCAATTGCTGAGAGATTTCATCACCACCAGGCCTGCCTTAAAAGAGCTCCTAAAGGAAGCACTAAACATGGAGGGGAACAACCAGTACCAGCCACTCCAAAAACATACCAAATGGTAAAGACCATTGGCACAATGAAAAAACTGCAACAACTGATGGGCAAAAGAACCAGCTAGTATCAAAATGGCAGGATCAAATTCACACATAACAATATTAACCTTGAATGTAAATGGGCTAAATGCCCCAATCAAAAGACACAGACTGGCAAATGGGATAAAGAGTCAACACCCATCAGTGTGCTGTATTCAGGAGACCCATCTCACATGCAAACAAACACACCTCAAAATAATGGGATGGAGGAAGATTTATCAAGCAAATGGAGAGCAAAAAAAAAAAAAGAGGGGTTGCAATCCTAGATTCTGATAAAACAGACTAAACCAACAAAGATCAAAAAAGACAAGGGCATTACATAATGGTAAAGGGATCAATGCAACAAGAAGAGCTAACTATCCTAAATATAGATGCACCCAATACAGAAGCACCCAGATACATAAAGCAAATTCTTAACAACCTACAAAGAGATGTAGACTACCACATAATAATAGTGGGAAACTTTAACACTCCACTATCAATATTAGACAGATCAACGAGAGAAAATTAACAAGGATATCTAGGACTTGAACTCAGATCTGGACCAAGAAGACCTAATAGACAGCTACAGAACTCTCCACCCCAAATCCACAGAATATATATTCTTCTCAGCCCAACAGTGCACTTATTCTAAAATTGACCACATAATTGGAAGTAAATCACTCCTCAACAAATGCAAAAGAATGAAAATCATAACACACAGTCTCTCAGACCACAGTGCAATCAAATTAGAACTCAGGATTAAGAAATTCACTCAAAACCACACAACTACATGGAAACTGAACAATATTCTCCTGAATGACTACTGGACAAATAATGAAATGGAGGCAGAAATAAAGATGTTCTTCGAAACCAGTGAGAACAAAGACACAATGTACCAGAGTCTCTGGGACACATTTAAAGCAGTGTCTAGAGGGAAACTTACAGCACTAAATGCCCATATGAGAAGCAAAGAAAGATCTAAAATCGACACCCTATTGTCACAATTAAAAGAACTAGAGGAGCAAGATCAAACAAATTCAAAAGCTAGCAGAAGACAAGAGATAACTAAGATCAGAGCAGAACTGAATGAGATAGAGACACAAAAAAAACCTTTCAAAAAACCAATGAATCCAGTAGCTGGTTTTTTGAAAAGATCAACAAAATAGATAGACTGCTAGCCAGACTAATAAAACAGAAAAGAGAGAAGAATTGAATAGACACAACAAAAAAAATGATAAAGGGGATATCACCACTGATTCCACAGAAATACAAACTACCAACAGAGATTACTACAAAACCTCTATGCACATTAGCCAGTAAATCTAGAAGAAATGGATAAATTCTTGGACAGTTACACCCTTCCAAGACTAAACCAGGAAGAAGTTGAATCCCTGAATAGACCAATAACAAGGTCTGAAGTTGAGACAGCAATTAATAGCCTACCGACCAAAAAAAGTCCAGGTCCAGATGGGTTCACAGCCAAATTCTACCAGATGTAGAAGGAGGAGCTGGTACCATTTATCTGAAACTTTTCCAAACAATATAAAAAGAGAGAATCCTCCCTAACTCATTTTATGAGACCAATATCATCCTGATACCAAAACCTGGCAGAGACAAAACAGAAAAAGAAAATTTCAGTCCAATATCCTTGATGAACATTGATGCAAAAATCTTCAATAAAATACTGGCAAACCAAATGCAACAGCACATCAAAAAGCTTATCCATCATGATCAAGTAGGCTTCAACCCAGGGATGCAAGTCTGGTTCAACATAATGCAAATCTATAAACATAATCCATCACATAAACAGAAATAAAGACAAAAACCACATGATTATCTCAGTAGATGCAGAGAAGGACTTCGACAAAATTCAACAGCCTTGTATGCTAAAAACTCTCAATAAACTAGGTATTGATGGAACATATCACAAAATAATAAAAGCTATTTATGACAAACCCATAGCCAATATCATATTGAATGGCAAAAACTGGAAGCATTCCATTTGAAAACTGGCACTAGACAATGATGCCGTCTCTCACCATTCCTATTTAACATAGTATTGGAAATTCTAGCCAGAGCAATCAGGCAAGAAAAAAAAATAAAGGGTATTCAATTAGGAAAAGAGGAAGTCAAATGTTCTCTAATTGTAGATTACGATTGTATATTTAGAAAACCCCATCATCTCAGCCCAAAATCTTCTTAACATGATAAGCAACTTCAGTAAAGTCTCAGGATACAAAATCAATGTGCAAAAAATCACAAGCATTCCTATACACCAATAACAGACATAAAGAGAGCCAAATCAAGAATGAACTGCTATTCATAATTGCTACAGAGAGAATAAAATACCTAGGAATACAATGAAGAAAGGATGTAAAAGACCTCTTCAAGGAGAACTACAAATCACTGCTCAAGAAAATAAGAGAGGGCACAAACAGATGGAAAAACATTCCATGCTCATGGTTAAGAAGAATCAATATCATGAAAATGGCTATACTGCCCAAAGTAATTTATAGATTCAATGCTATCCCCATCAAGCTACCATTGACCTTCTTCACAGAACTGGAAAAAAACACCTGAAACTCATATGGAACCAAAAGAGAGGCCGCATAGCCAAGACAATCTTAAGCAAAAAGAACAAAGCTGGAGACATCATGCTACCTGACTTCAAAGTATACTACAAGGCTACAGTACTCATAATAGCATGGTACACTTACCAAAACAGAGATATAGACTAATGGAACAGAACAGAGTCCTCGGAAGTAATGCCACACATCTACAACCATCTGATCTTTGACAAACCTGACAAAAACAAGCAATGCTTAATAAATAGTG
>CAUYLG010028095.1:0-26623 GCA_963573385.1 Cacajao melanocephalus
TGTCAATTGAGGCGGGAATAAGAAACAATAGAAGAATGTCTCAGGTTAGTTAGGTGCTGCAGGGGTTGATCGGTCTTCCTTCCAGCTACTTCAGGTTTTCTAATTCCGGAAGGCCCTCCAGAGGTGTACGTGTGGTTCATGGGGTTGCCATGCTATCCACAGTGCTGGCAGACCTTACACCTTTCAAAGACTCAATTTCCTCCTATTCATAATGGATGTAATATTGAGATGTGTTTGTAAAGCTGCTATGAGGAATTGGGGTGGCAATGTTTGTGATGCTCATTGCCTGTTAGTTGGAGAGTGCTCAATGGATATTGAATATCTTAAATTTTTCCTGTGACTTATCCAAGGACACATAGCAGGATAATGGAGGAGGTCTAGAACCCAGGCCCCGCTAGCTTGTAGTTTGGTGTTGTAGTTCAGGTTTTTCGTTCTAGATTCGATTCTTAGACTGTTTGAGCTGGGAAGAACCACAGTCAACATTCAGTCCAGCCCATTTGGAAGTCTAAAGGTTAAGTGCCTTGTTCAAAGCCCTCTGCTTAGGAGTGGTGGAGAACCAGAAATTGAGCTAGGAACTTTTACCTGCTAAGCCAATCTTCTTTCCTGTGCCGACTAATATCTGGTTATATATGTATATATGCATATATATGTTTTTTATATATATATATATATTTCTTTTTTTGCTTTTTGGGTCTTCACATTAAAGGACAGACTAGAACTTCTACATTTGTAGTTCTGGAAATATAGTTGTTGGGGCTTTCTTTTGGAACTCAGAATCCTTTTTAAAACAACCAATTTCCAATGGCAAATCATCCGTTAAAGAAGCTGTGAAGAAATTGAGACAACAGTGATTGCACTAATAGCTTCTCATGGGATATTGAAATGAAAATTTCTTCTTGTGACTTCAGGCAGAAGTGTACACAGAGCGCCCCTTTGCACTGCAGTGAGAGATCACTAAAAGATCTCAAACGACCCTTTAAATATTTTTCTTTTGCTAAATAAGCAGTTCCTGCAAAGCAGACAAAGGGGAATTTAAATTATCTTAGGCTAATCTTCTTATAAACGGGATTCTTCCGGGTCACAGAGGTACATTTTCCCCGTGAAAACTCTTTGAATAAACAGTCAAACACATCTTTAAGATCTTTGTCTTTTCCTGTTTTGATTTCAAGCAGACATACTGCGAAAGGTATCTCTCTTGGTTGAGGAGGGAGCTATTGCTTTCTCGCCTCTAAAAAGTGATGGCTTATTTAGATGGAGACATGCGCCAAGATGACAACTCTGGAAAAATCAGAGCATAGAGTGGCCCTTTGTGAGATAGGAAGGAGCCTTTCGTTTCAGTAGAAAAATCTCCTTGGTCAAGCTTATTTTAGTCTCCTGTGACTACAAATCACGGTGACTTTGTATATGCGTCCTGGTTTGTTGCTCAGAACCTAAAACTTCCTTCAAAGATCTCAAGTGCTTTGAGATGTTTCTTTTTATATAACTTTAAATGGGTATGACTTTTTCATTACACCAGGGAAACTAGGAAGAAATCCCAGGTCCAGCCCCTTAGAGCCTTCCCAAATCGTAACAACAGCAACTTTATTGTGAGGACTAATGCAACTTGCCATAAACCCTTTGAATCACTGCAACAATTTTGTAAGGAAGGTGGAAGCACCCCCCAATTTATGTATAAGGAAATTTAGGCTCAATGAGTCTAAAGAACTTGGAAGCTATTAATGGAGCCACTAAGTGGCAGATGCAGAATCATAATGGCCAAGATTAAGCAAAAACATTTATTTAAATAGCAACCTCCCAAGCCTATTCAAAAGCGTTTGCCTCTGAGGCCTGGAATGCATTTATTCACAAGTGTGTGTTTTGAGATTAGAAGTGGCAGCAGGCTGCTAAGGTCTCCTTGCATAGCCAAAAAATATGTACGAATAAGCTCTCGGGTGGTTGTTTTTTGTAAATAAGAAAGCTGCCGCGTAGCAAAGGTCATCACTTTGGCAGTTGCTGTGAACAGGGGGCCCTTGCTAAGCAAAGCAAGTTTCACTCTATTCCTGTTAACACAGGAGTCACCATCAGACCAAAGCAGCAGAGTAGAAATTGCAATTAAATTTGCTATCCATCACACCTCTCAAGAACACTTGATGTTTCATCAAACATTTTTTTAAAAATGTATTCTTGCTTAATCTAGTACTTTCCCATATTGAAGGTATGGATTAAAGGGTCCCAGAGTATCAAATTTTTAATCCCGTGTAAAAATCTGGTCTCTTTTTCTCTCTCATTCTCTTTTTCCTGAATTTTCTTGAGAAAGTGCCTAAGCCAAGGGCTTGCTTGTCTCTCTCTCTCTCTCTCTCTCTCTCTTGTTTTCCTCTCATTTTTGAGTTCCAGTTCTCATTCATATGTCTTCAGATTGAGAGGTACATTACCAGATTTTCTGGTATACATTATTTCTATATTATGATATAGAATAGTTTTTCCATGGCTAGGTTACATATACAGTCAATCCTCAGTATACAAAGGGGATTGGTTCCAGGACCTCCATGTATACCAAAATTCTCACAAACTCAGGTTCCCCCGTCAGCCATGAAAAACCTGTGAGTAAAAGAAGTTCGCCCTCCATATCCATGGGTTTTACATCCTGTGAATACTATATTTTTGAACTGCATTGGGTTGAAAAAAATCACACATAAGTGTGTCTGTGTGGTTCAATCCCCTGTTGTTCAAGGATCAACTGTATTTAATATAAATTCTGAAGATTTGGGTGACTTCGTACTGCCCAGTGGGTTCATTTTACCCACTGCCTAGATAGAGCCAATTTATCAAGAAAAGAAAATTGCAGTAGAGAAAGAGTTTAATTCACGCAGGGCCAGCTGAATGGGCGACAGGAGTTTTTTGGGTTTTTTTTTTAATTACTCAAATCATTCTCCTTGAGCATTTGAAGACCAGGGGTTTTCAAGGATAATTTGGCAGCTAGGGGCACAGGGAATGGGAGTGCTGATTGGTTGGATCTGAGGTGAAATCGTAGGAGTCGAAGCTGTCTTCTGGGCTGAGTTGGTTCCTGGATGAAGGCCACAGGACCTGTTGGCTAGTCCCGATGAGGTTATCCAGTTGTCAGAAATGCAAAAACCTAAAAAGACATCTCAAATGGCCAATCTTAGGTTCTATAATAGTGACATTATTAGCAGGAATAATTGAGGAAACTGCCAATCTTGTGATCTCTGGAAAATGGCTGGTAATTATTTAATGATACCTACTTTTCAGTAGGATTCAGGCCCCTCTGTCCTTCTAACTTGGTGGCTTTTTATTAGTTTTACAAGAGCAGTTTAGTTTTTGAGAAGGACTGTTATTTAAACTATAAACTAAATTTCTCCCAAAGTTTGCCTGCCCCACGCTGGGGAATGAGCGAAGACAGCCAGCCTGTGAGGCTAGAAGCCATGTCAGATTTCTCTTACTGCATCATTTTGCAAAGGCAGTTTCAACCTGCAGGATTGTTCCTGGCATGTTGGCATTTTCCTCTCTTGGCTACTGGTCTGAAACATTTAAGGACACAGGCGAAAACATGTGGCCTACCCCTCTGATTTCTATTTCCAGTGTCTAGAATAGCACAAGGTTAAAAGGTTTCTCTTAAACTTTTCTGTTTTTGTTTTTGTTTTGTTTTGTTTTGTTTTGAGATAGAGTCTCGCTCTGTCTCCCAGGCTGGAGTGCAGTGGTGCAATCTCGGCTCACTGCAACCTTGGCTCACTGCAACCTCTACCTCCTGGGTTCAAGCAATTCTCCTGCCTCAGCCTCCTGAGTAGCTGGCGCTACAGGTGCAAAACCACCTCACCCGGTTAATTTTTGTATTTTTAGTAGAGAGGGGATTTCACCATGTTGGTCAGGATGGTCTTGAACTCCTGATCTCAGGTGATCCGCCCGCCTCAGCCTCCCGAAGTGCTGGGATTACCGGGGTAAGCCACCATGCCTGGCCTCTCTTAAACTTTTATCACTTTGTTTTTGTTTTGTCTGTGGAAAAAATAAAGATTTTCCTTTCACCTCTTAGGTTCAGTGACTGGGGCCTACAAACTTAAATGACAAAAGACAAATTAACAGAGGAAAAAAAGTATACAATTTTATTAATATTTTACATGCAATGGGAATTCACAGAAAAAAATAAAACTCCGGAAGCAGACTCAGGGGCTTGTATGCCATTTTAACAAAGGAAAGGGGATTTGGGCTTTGAGTGATGATGAATTGTGGAAAAGCAACCAGGAAATATATGGGAGAAAATAATGAAAGATAAGGGTTATTTTAGTAAGGTTTGTTTATGGAGAATATTGTGTCAGGTCTGAATCAGACTAGTTATGTTAACTCCAACAGGGGCCAAGAGGTTTCACAATGAATCAGTGGCCAGCTAAATGTTTTCAAACTCACGATTTATTGTGAGGGTTTCACACACCAGCAATCATGTAAGTATATTCAGTGCATGCATAGGCAGTGATGAGAGAGAGGGGGACAAGCCACAGCGAGTAGCTGGGGAGACCCACACACTGACAGACAAACTAGAGAGGCTTGGAATTTTCTAAAAATGCTGACCATTTTTAGACCATGTTCTGCACTTTTTGGGCAGAGCTTCCGGTGGCCCCTGCTGGTATGGAGATGAGACCTCAGTGTTATCACAGACAGGAGTTCTACACAGGCTTCTCGAGGGTCAGTCGCTTTGCTGTTTGTTTTGTTTTTTTGAGACGGAGTTTCACTCTTATCATCCAGGTTGGAGTGCAGTGGCGTGATCTTGGCTCACTGCAACCTCTGCCTCCCAGGTTCAAGCGATTCTCCTGCCTCAGCCTTCCGAGCAGCTGGGATTACAGGCACCCACCACCATGCCCAGCTCATTTTTGTATTTTTAGAAGAGACAGGGTTTCACCATGTTGGCCAGGCTGATCTCGAACTCCTGACCTCAGGTGATCCACCCACCTCAGCCTCCCAAAGTGCTGGGATTACAAGCATGAGCCACTGCACCCAGCGGCTTTGCTGTTTTGTTGGCCCTCCACGGGAGGGTGTGTGCTCACTGTCTCAGCTGCCATGTGACTTCACTTTCTCGTCAGGTCTCAGGGGTGCCTGGCCACAGCAGGTATTATCACTTCAGTCCATTATACATATGTTTATCACTTTGAGGGGTCAACAGTTTTACTGTCACTTGTCATCAGTGACTTCATTTTGAGACATTTAGCATCACAAAACATTACTATATATCAAGATTCATCTTGGTGCCGACTGTTTCTGGTGATAGGAATCTCTCTCTTCTTCCTGGTATCTGACTAGGGGACACCTTCTCAAAGGGAAATGTATGCCTGCTTTTAGGCTGAAAAGGGAGTGCAGAAAACTCTTTATGCATTTGTTGGTTCTCAATTGCCTTCAGCTCAAAAGACTCCTTATGCCAAAGGGGCATCAGTTAGGGTGGCATATCCTGATTCCCTTCATGTGCATCTTCTCATTTCTGACAGCAGGGATAGAAATGGTATAGAGTGGAAACTTCTCTCCCAAATCTAAAAGATTTAGGGCCATTTCTTATAACTGGTATCCTGAAATTCCTTTCTTATGAACCAGTGTCAAATATTTGATCATTGAAAATAGGTTCCCTTCACATCATGGTCATTGCCAAGCAGTATACATGATTACACAGATGCTCCTCAGCTTACAAGCAGGTTACATTTTTAAAAAAAT
Source organism: Cacajao melanocephalus (assembly GCA_963573385.1). Taxonomy (NCBI): domain Eukaryota; kingdom Metazoa; phylum Chordata; class Mammalia; order Primates; family Pitheciidae; genus Cacajao; species Cacajao melanocephalus. The sequence continues at coordinate 5,686 of CAUYLG010028095.1, forward strand.
ATCAGTAGTATTGGGGGAACAAGTTGTGTTTGGTTACATCAGCAAGCTCTTTAGTAGCAATTTCTGAGATTTTGGTGCACCCATCACCCGAGCAGGGTACACTGTACCCAATGTGTAGTCTTTTATTCTTCACCTCCATCCTGCCCTTCCCTTTGAGTCCCCAGAGTCCATTGTATCATCCTTCTGCTTTTGTGTTGTCATAGTTTAACTCCCAGATATCAGTGAGAACTTAAAATGTTTGGTTTTTCATTCTTGAGCTACTTCACTTAGAATAATGTCTCCTGCTCCATCCAGGTTGCTGCAAATGCCATTATTTTGTTCCTTTTTATGGCTGAGTAGTATTCCTTGATATGTGTGTGTGTGTGTGTGTGTGCGTGTGTGTGTGTATATATATATATATATATATATATATATATATATATATATCACATTTTCTTTATTCACTCATTGATTGATGGGCATTTGGGCTAGTACCATATTTTTGCAATTATGAATTGTGCTGCTACAAACATGCAGGTGCAAGTGTGTTTTTCATATAATAACTTTTTTTCCTCTGAGTAGATGCCCAGTAGTGGGATTGCTGGATCAATTGCTGATCTACTTTTAGATCTTTAAGGAATTTCCATACTGTTTTCCATAGTGGTTGTTCTAGTTTACATTCCCACTGGCAATGTAAAAGTGTTTCCTTTCTACCACATCCATACCAACATCTATTATTTTTTGATTTTTAAATTATGGCCATTTTTATAGGAGTAAGGTGTTATTGCATTGTGATTTTGATTTGCATTTTCCTGATAATTAGTGATGTTGAACACTTTTTTGTATGTTTGTTGGCCATTTGTATATCTTCTTTTTAAAATTGTCTATTCATGTCTTTACTCACTTTTTAATGGGAATATTTGTTTTTTTTCTTGCAGATTTGTTTGAGTTCCTTGCAGATTCTGGATATTAATCCTCTGTCAGATGCACAGTTTGCAAAGATTTTCTCCCACTCTGTGGGTTGTCTGTTTACCCTGCTGATTATTTCTTTCACTGTGCAGAAGCTTTAATTTAATTAAGTCCCATCTATTTATCTTTGTTTTTGTTGCATATGTTTTTGTATTCTTGGTCATGATGTCTTTGTCTAAGCCAGTGTTTAGAAGGGGTTTTCTGATGCCATCTTCTAGAATTTTTTTGGTTTCAGGTCTTAGATTTAAGTCCTTCATCCATCTTGAGTTGGTTTTTGTATAGGTGAGAGCTGAGGATCCAATTTCATTCCTCTACATGTGGCTTTCCAATGATCACAGCACCATTTGTTGAATAGAGTGTCCTTTCCCCACCTTATATTTTTGTTTGCTTTGTTGAAGATCAGTTGGCTGTAAGTATTTGACTTTATTTCTGGTTTCTCTATTCTGCTCTGTTGATCTATGTGCCGGTTTTTATGTCAGTACTGTGCTGTTTTGGTAACTATGGCCTTATAGTATACTTTGAAGTCAGGTAACGTGATGCCTCCAGATTTGTTCTTTTTGCTTTGTTTTCTTTGGCTACATGGTCTCTTTTTGATTCCATATGAATTTTAGGATTGTTTTTTCTAGTTCTGTGAAGAATGATGATGGCATTTTGACGGGAATTGTGTTGAATTTATAGATTGCTTTTGGCAGTATGGTCATTTTCACAGTACTGATTCTACCTATCTAAAAGCATGGGATATGTTTCTATTTGGTTGTGCTGTCTTTGATTTCTTTCAGCAGTACTTTGTAGTTTTCCCTGTAGCAGTCTTTCTTCTTCTTGGTTAGGGATATTTCAAAGTACTTTATTTTTTTGCAGCTATTGTAAAAGGGCTGAGCTCTTGATTTGATTCTCAGCTTGGACACTGCTGTTGTATAGCAGTGCTATTGATTTGTATACATTGATTTTGTATCCTGAAACTTTACTGAATTCATTTATCAGATCTGGGAGCTTTTTGGAGGGTCTTTAGGGTTTTCTAGGTATAGGATCATATCATCGGCAAATAGCAAGAGTTTGACTTCCTCCTTACCGATTTGGATGCCCTGTATTTCTTTCTCTTGTCTGATTGTTCTGTCTAGGACTTCCAGTATTATGTTAACTAGAGATGGTGAAAGTGAGCATCCTTGTCTTGTTCCAATTCTCAGCAGGAATGCTTTCAAGTTTTCCCTGTTGAGCACAATCTTGGCTGTGGGTTTGTCATAGATAGCTTTTATTATCTTAGGCTATGTCCCTTCTATGCAGATTTTGCTGAGGGTTTTAATCATAAAGGGATGCTCAAGAGGGTTACATTCTGATAAACCCATCCTAAACTGAAAACATTGGAAGTTGAAAATGTGTTTAATGCACTCAACCTACTCAACATCATAGCTTAGCTTAGTCTATCCTACCTCAAACATGCTCAGAACACTTAGGTACATTATCAGTGTATGGTTGGGCAAAATCATCTAATATAAGACCTATTTTATAAAGTGTAATTTTTTTCCATACTGTACTAAAAGTGTAAAAACAGAATAGTTATATGGATTCTCAAACTACAGTTTCTACTGAATGCATATCTCTTTCACACCATGTGAAGTTGAAAGATGTAAGTTAAACCATCATTAAATCAGGGACTGTCTGTATTTTAGAACCTCCCATTGGTTCTTATAAGTTTAAAAAACATGTTGCATCTGTAGAATAAACCATTCTGACATATTTTGCAGCATCTATAGGGGAATTGGAATGGTGGTAGAGGCAAGAGCTAGAGTTCAGGGTGTAGTAGGACTTAAAGAAAGGTTGCGAGATAGCTCCCCTCTCACAGGTGGCTAACGGACCTCAGTGAGAATTTCTACAAACAGTTCGGAAGAGGTTGGGGTGAGATCCGACGGCTCTATCAGTTCCCTGGTCTTTACCTTCACAACAACTGTCAATATTTGTAGCCATCATCCCTGTCCAGAAAGAATTTCCAGGGCCTCCCAGTTCCCACACCAGGGGCTGGCTTTGGTGAATTGCTTCTGCAGACATCATTTGTAATTGGGGATTGAGTTGTTCCTTGACAAAGGAAGGTGTTTCAGAATGGAGAGCTGTCATATCCTTTCGGCCTTGAATCTCACAGCTATGTTTCCATCAAATCTCTCTTCCCTCCCTTTCCCATCACAATTTTAATAAACTCCTAGCTAGAAAGAGTGACTTAAATATATGGATTCTACAGTGCATCCCACTATATTCAACATTCCACTATTATCAGAGCAAAAATGTCAACCTTTAATGTCGGCCCTGGCTTGATCTGAATATTTAAAAGAAGCTTCTTTTTAAACCTTTTTATGTTTTGCTATTTATGCTGCCTCCTGCCCCCAGAGATTTAGAGGAAATAATCTCCTGGTTTTGTTTTCCTTCCCTGTGAAACCCGGTCTTAGGCGGGCTGCCACTTTTTCCCTGACATTTCCTTTACATAGTGCTGCTATTCTAAATTGATGGTCACAGAGTCCTTCTCAGTAACAGGGAGACAAAGCACTCTGCATAGCTGATAAATTATAAGCAGGCACCGTGTGTTAGCTTGATGGATTGTTATAGTGAATGTGTGTGAGTCATGGGTGTTATTTTTGGTCAAAAGAATTGTGTGAACTTTTCTCCTCTATTTCGAGCACTTTGAAATGTACTACTTTCTTTTTTTGTTGTTCTTTAAGGTATATGTCAAGGAATTAGGCGCCCTATCAGAAGAGTCATTTTCTAGTTTTCAAAGTTATTGTTTTGGAGTTGAGGAGGTGGAGGGACTGAATAGAAAAGAATTGTGTGTTGACAAGGAATCTAGCCTGTTACGTGTAAAAAAGAATTACAGTCACCTGCTTTGAAGCAGTGGTGCCACCCCCCTCCCACTGAACTCCAGGGGTCAAGTTTAAAGTTGGGGTAGATTTACAGTGAACTCACTCTTGGAGGCATTGTGATTTTAATAAACCATTTTTTGCAGCTAATATAGAAATGCCTGGCTTTTAGTAGATTTCTTTTAAGCCAGGCTGCAGAGTAAATAATGTTCTGTAATTACATCACTGGATCTCTAAATAAATGTTTCCTAAAGCAGCCTACTGTCTGTCCTGGCCATCACTGGAATTATTGACTGACTTTTATACTGGGTGTCTTCCTTACTCTAGTTTCCACATTTCTAGGAAAACCATTTGAGCTCATTGCTTTTTAAAGTGAGGCCCAGGCTGCAACTTAATTGTTTCTGGTACATGACAAGATACGTACAGAAATTGAGAGTAAGTGTTCAGAAACTTTTATAGCAGTTTGACAGCATGGTTTTATGTCTATTTAATGATACACACTTGGGGTTTTATCTTGTTGTCTTCTTACGTTTATTTGCCTAGTAATTCATTTTTATTGGATTTTATAAAAGTATTGATCTATTGTGGATTGGAAAAAGAGAACTGGTCTTTCCCCACCAATAGATTGAGTTGTACTGATTTACTAATACAGCAACCACCAATGGAGCTACTGCAGTTACATTGTCAGTGACTGTCAGGGTCTTCCCACCCACCAGAGACTAAGGAAATATTGATTTAACAAGGGAAAGTTAGGGAAGTTGGAGACTTTTTCCCCCTGTCTTTTGTTACATTTTCATTGTTGCTCTTACAGACATTTCTCTGGGCCACTCTTTGCCATTTAGCAGAAGGCTAAATGAAGATTTAGGTGAATTTTGTTGCACGTCCTCCAGATGGGGATGCTGAGAGTCACCTGAATGTGCAGTTGGCAGCCAGCTCCCAGACTGAGCAAGCGCTGGGCTGCTCCTCCTGCCACTCCCCAGGGACAGACACTGCTGCTGGATGGCCTGGCCTCCATCTGGTAGGGAGGGATTATGTTTGCTGCCAGGGGAAAGGATCAATGAGCTAATGTCTGGGGAACGTTCTGGAGTTCCGTGGAGGAAAGGCAGAGGCCACCCACATGTGACACCTTGAGCTGTGGATGGAGAGGGGGAACCAGGAAAAGAAAATCAAGAATTGAGTTATCTCTTGACCTCACTACAGTCCCTGGGGTCAGCCTGCTCTTGTGGCCTTGAACTGTGCTTTCAAATGGAAGTTTGGAGACGTGATGGGGAGAGGGAGAAAGGGAAGCCTGTTTGCCTTTTCCTGTGCCTGGGACTTTTTCTCCACGATATCTACAAGGCTCTGTCTCTCACCTTTTTCAAGTCTTGACTTAAATGTGGCCTTACTGAGGCCTTCTGTGGCCCTTTTCCCAGCTCATTCTATTCCCTTTGCCTGCTTTATTTTTCTCTGCTGCATGTTATCAGCTAACACATGGATCCATTATATATTGTAATATAATGTAGTTAATGTGATGTCACCCATTCAATGTCAGTTTCCAAGGGCAAAAGTTTTGTCTGTATTATTTGCTGCTGCATCTTCAGGTCTAAAGCAGTGCCTGGCAGATGCCAGGTGCCCAATAAATACTTGTTTGAGAAATGAATGAATAATCAACAGTGAAGGGGCAGGATCACAAAGGAGTCAGCTGTGTCCAACTAGACCTTCGCTGTATCCACGCAGCTCTGTTCCCTGAGTGTTGGAGTAGGAGACATGAGATGGGCATAGCTGAGAGATGTAACCCAACTTTAATAAGCACGTACTGGATGCCAGGCACTGTGGCCGGTGTTCCATGTTCATTATTTAAAGATCAAATCACTATGTATTGCTAGATCCATCTTACAGACAGGGAGACCCAAGAGGTTAATAAACTCCTGCAAGGTCACCTGGCCCAGGAAGTGGCATGATCCGTGTAAGAGTTATTGCCGAGTTTAAAATGAGGAAACTGAGGCCAGTATAAGAAAATTAAATGCCAGTTTATTCAGCTCCCGGGCGAGATTCTGTGGTCCGGGAAAAGGGGCCAGAGAAGTCGCGCTGACTCCCTGGGGCGTAGGGTTTTTGCGGCTATGAGGAAGGAGCAACAGCTGGGTGCTCTGATTGGCTCCGGGGGAGCAGGATTGGGATGGGGCAGGCCGCTATTGGTTGGCGGGTTGTTGGGTGGGTTTTTCTAGTGCAAGAGCCGGCCAGGGTTGCATCAGCGGGAGCTTTCCAGGAGAGCTGTGCGCAGAGGTAGGTGCCAAGTGCAGAGGCAGGTGCAGGGTGCAGAGGCAGGTGCAGGGTGCAGAGGCAGGTGCCGGGAGCAGAGACCGGTGCCGGGTGCAGAGACCGGTGCCGGGTGCAGAATAGGTGGGTGTGTCCGGCCTCCTAGCGAGGTGGCCGGCCTTACAATCAGAATGCAGCCTCGTCTGATTTCTCCCATTCAGGGAAATTTCCAAAAGCAGTCATTTATTCATTTGTTTCTTTGCTTTCCTACCCACACAATAGGTTTTAATTTTCCTCATCCATCACCAAATTTTTGTCTTTGGAGAACAGAAATCTGGGAAAATTACAACTCAAATATTACAAGATGGGAGCTTTGCAAATAGGGGACTGAAAAATTCGATGGAATTACCAAGTAATGTTCTCAAATAGATGAGTGGAGATCAGAGCTTGATTAAATGATCAGAACTAATGAGGATGAATGGTTGTTTTGTTTTGTTTTGTTTTGTTTTGAGACAAAGTCTCTGTTGCCCAGGCTGGAGTTCAGTGGTGTGATCTCAGCTCACGGCAACTTCCACCATCCGGGTTCAAGAGATTCTCCCTCCTCGGCCTCCCGAGTAGCTGGGACTACAGGCATGCACCACCAAGCCTGGCTAATTTTTGTATTTTTTAGTGGAGACAGGGTTTCACCATGTTGGCTAGGCTGGTCTTGAACTTCTGACCTCAGGTGATTCACCTGCTTTGGCTTCCCGAAGTACGGGGATTACAGCCATGAGCCACAGCGGCCAGCTGGGGATGAATGTTTTTCTGTGCAAGGCTCCATGCTAGGCATTGGTTTCAGTCTTGGTACTCGCTCTTATTTTTCCCGATCTCTCCTAGGAAGAGCTCAACCTCCACACTCAGCTTATTGCCTCTTATTTTAAAAATGGTTATGGAGCATCTACTGGGTGTTTGGGAGAGGTCAGTAGAGACAACGAAGTTCCTTGCCCTTCATGGAACTTATGTTTTAGTAAGAAGAGGGAGACAGGAAGTCAACAGTAAGCAATGAACCATGAAGTAACTGATATGGCGTATTAACAGATGGCAAGTGCTCCAGAATTGAAGAAAAGGTAGCACAGGAGAAGGTTTCAGTATTAAATCCATCAGTCAAAATGGACTCTGTTGAGACAGTGACCTTTGTGCAAAGACTGAAAGAGGTGAGGAAGTGAACCAGGAGGCTCTCTGGAGGGAGAACATTCCCAGCAGAGGAAACAGGGCCCTGGCACTGCGATAGGATCATGCCTGGTCTGTGTAGGGGACCACAGGGAGGGGAACATGAGGTGGGGAGACTTGGTAGGTGTAAGTAAGACAACAGGATATCCCAGCAAGTGAGATATGGAAGGTGAGCCAACATGGAATAGTCTTCTTCTTTTCCTTTCATTCTCTTTTTAGTTCTCACCATAGTTACATATTCCTCCAAGTATTAGCATTGAAGTCTTTCAAAGTGTAGCCATTCCAGTCGGGCTCGTTCCCTGACCTCTCTGGATTTGGGTTTCTGCAGCTGTAGCAGGAGGGGATCCTTTACTATTAAGATCATCTTTAATATCCCTTATTTGACTCTCCTTGAATGATTCCCCCTTCCTGAGGGCCTGTTGGATTGCTTACTTGCTTCCCTCTCTCCTTTCTTCATGTATTCATCATGAGCTTTTAAAACACTCTTCCGTACCCAAGCACTGTCTGGAGCAGTGCACGTGGAAGCAGAGGAAGTAGAAAGCAGAATCTCTGCCTTTCAGTAGCTTGCAGGCTCTTCTTGCTAAGGTTCAATAAGAAGGTGATAAGTCAGGTGAGAATTAGGGCAAGTCCATTAGCAATATAAAAATAGTATGGGAGAACAAGAAGCCATTTGAGCGAGGAGGAATGTGAGTGAAAGGCTGGAGTAGGTAGCTACATTGGGGGGCAGTCAGAAATTCCAGGTTCAGGGAATGTGGGAAAGGGGCGAGGATATGGCCAAAGGTGTCTGCATGCTCTGGGGAAAGGGGCAATGAGGCTGTGACGTGGAGCCACACTGAAAGGGGAGGCAGGCCAGTGGACCAGCCTTGGAGACCCAAGAGACCTGGATCCTGATAGGAGGCAAATCGTAAGGAAAGGATGACGCCATGAAGATGGGAACAGAGAGCGATTATCCTGGATATTTAGTACTGTGTGAGGTAGAATAAGGAAATAAAGAAGGGAAAACCAGCCCAGAACACTGTTGCATTTCTTCCAGATCCTGATTTAGGAAATTCTTGCTCATCACTGACCTCATTTCTGGCTGCCCCCTAGAAATGTAATCAAAATTTTGGACATTGAGTTCACATACAAAAGCTTATGAGGCAGTATATATTTGAAGAAAAAAGAAGCTATCTAAACAAGAAAATGAAGCTTTTTTTAATATTGTTGGCCCAAATTTTAGAATTTAGCTCTGTGTCCATTTTCAAGATTTTTAGTGATAAACTCTCAGGTTATTATTTTTTTTTTTGAAATGGAGTCTCGCTCAATTGCCCAGGCTGCAGTGCAGTGGTGTGATCTCGGTTCACTGCAACCTCTGCCTCCTGGGCTCAAGCAATGCTCCTGCCTCAGCCTCACATTTTTTTTTAAGGCAAGTAAGACTGACTCTTCCATTGCTTGTTCAAGTACCCTCTGTGAGCCATTCTGGAAAACATTGAGGTTCATGGCCAGCTTCACTTTCCTCCATGCCATTGCAGTGGTGTGATTCGCACACTGGCTGGATTCATATATGCGTTTCCTCTAATGGGCTTTGTGTGGTTCAGCTGGGCTTGGACGCCAGCATCAACAAGCCTGATAAAACCCGGCATTTACCCATGCCTCAATTTCTCATTGTATTTCATAATGTGTTGATATTTCTAGGCTAATCTTGCACAACTACTGAGAGATTCTCAGGACCGAAATAAACATCTGGGAGAAGAAATTAAAGAACTTCAGCAAAGGCTTGGAGAAGTCCAGGGTGACAACAAGGTACTGTGAGTATTTACAGAGAAAAAGCTCTGCTGCAAAAATGTGCATTAGAGATTTATGTACCGCACATCGGAAAAATGTAGTGCAGCATTTGTTGAAAAATTTGTTATAGATTTTTAAATTTATAATGCAGATTCGCAGTTAGCATATCTTTTTACATTGCCCTTGTGTGTGTGCATGCCTGTATACGTGTGTTTCTCAGTGGCTCTAAAATATTGCCACAACCCATTGTAGAAGTTTCATTACGTTCAGCTTGGTGGTGAATAACACTGTGGTGGAGGGCAAAATAAAACCCAAATGCTACACTTTTCCCTTTCTATACAAATAATGGATTTGTGGCTCAGATGATTGGAATTATTCACATTCGGTTTTGAATTTTAAGTAGTCATCCTACTAATTATGTTCACATAACCAATTTATTTTATTGCTAAATTTGGCAATTTGTATGGAACATTACTCAAAATCCACTGCTTGGTATTAATCAAACTCCCCTGTTGGCAACGTTAATTATAAAATATGAACTCATAAACTCCCAACTAAATGTGTGCACTCCCTCTCCCAGCTGAAGCTATGAACAAAAGTACAATTGAAAAAGGAAAGAAAAACTACCAAGTTTAATTCTGTTCCCCAGAATCGTTTCCTGTTTTGCCAAGATTGATTCATTTCCAGCTCCTTCCCAGAGGCAGCTTTTGCAACAGAGATGGCGTTGGAAGTTGGCTCAAGAAAACTATAGTGTGGGTGTGTGTGCATGTGTGTGCATGTGCATGTGTGCGTGTGTGTGTGTGTGTGTGTTGGGGGGAGTAGTTCTTGGGGAAATGTTTTTAGATGTTACCAAATTGCTTGACAAATGATGGTGACTTTCACCATTGCTGGAAGTTTTTAGTTATTAGAAGGAGCCATTTTGAAAAACGCTTACTCTAAACAATGCGTAGAATTGCCTGGGTTGTCCAGAGAACTCTTCCGTAACAAGACATCAGAGAGGACCCTGCATACCGCTGGCTTGAGAGGTCTGACTTGAGGGCATATATGCATCTAGTAAGCCTTCTTTACACAGCTTCTTCTCCACCTAACTGGCCTTAAATTTCTTTAACCTCTTGGATTTAACATAAATTTGAAAAATTAGGCTTTACTGTTCCTGGTCATGAAATAGAGGGTGGGAAAGAATGTCCAGGAAAGGTTCTAATTAACACTGGACAAGCTAATCCGGCCCCTCGTGTGTTTTTTATGCATCATTAAAAGGATTTAGGCTCTGTAACCTAGGTGTTTGGTCAGTTAAGGACCAACCTTAGTCACTTCCTCAAGTGATAGCCGCAGGGCAAGATTTTCTAGAGAATTAAACACAATGTATGCAATAGTTTTCTTTAAGCCCATGAAAATACTAGAGAAGTTTATAAACCCATGAAATACTGAAACATATTTAAGATGTGACTTTTGGATCTGTGACTCCTCTTGACCGACTGATACAGATTTTTTTCTATTTTATTTTATTTTATTTTATTTTTCCTGAGCTACCACCTCCCCCAACTTTCCTAAATATGCTTCTGTCTCATCTTTTGGTCACTTTTAATTTTTTTTTTTTTTTGCGTTTTAGGCATGAGAATTTTAGGAATTGATGTTTGCAACTGTTAGTTCACAGAAACAACAAAGGGAGAGGGGTCAGCTGTGGTGGTGCGCGTTTACAGACCCAGCTACTCAGGAGGCCGAGGCCCGGACGATTGTCTGAGCCCAGGAAGTTGAGGCTGCAGTAAGCCTTGATCATGCCAATGCAGTCTAGCAAGGGTGACAGAGTGAGACCCCCATCCCTTTCAAAAAGAAAAAGAAGAAAGGGAGGGCCTGTGTGTGGGTGTGTTAGTGTGTGTGCGAGAGCATGTTTGTGTGTGGAACACTGAGCACAGGTTGTCACAGTCTGAACTTTGTGATCTGCGTGCTCTCTGGGTCTTGATTCCAGTACCTGGGCACATTCATCAAACTTTGTCTTCTCACCTTAGGTTTAGAATTTAGTGACTCCTATTCATGGCCTGTGAAGAAATTTGCCTGCCGAAAGGGGTAGGGGACGATGTTCTGTTGTTGAGCATACCTCCCCATTTCAGTGTCTGGCCTCTCTCCCTCAAAAAGAAAAAAAGACTAACTGCAGTGAGCCCCAGAGATTCCATTTATTCTCATTTGCCTGTAAAGTTACAGGGCTGGTTTATTTTCAGGCTCGTGTGAGTCATGATCATCTTTCCCCCAACCCCCACCTGGAGGCCAGATTACTCATTCCATAACGATACCAGGCTTGCTTGAGAGCCTCAGAAGCCCCTGTTCCGAGGTAGCTGTGACTGTGTGGTAGAGAACGAGTTAACCCTTCCGTTTGTTTAAAAAATTAATTATGACACTTTCTGCTCCAACACTTCCATCACTTTCTACATTCAGCTCTACCTCCCAGTGCACTAGGCCTCGATGACCACGGTGTGTTAGGCCCCCATAACCTGACCCCTACTGATTTCTACAGCTACATCCTTGCTGCTGGTTACCTCATACTTGAGCCATAGAGTGCGAATTTCAGCCCCTTTGCTGTGCTACACTGCCCATGGCCACAGGACCTTTGCACCTGCCGTTTGCTCAATCTGGAATACTCTTCTCCTTTACTTCCCCTGCAAGCGTCTGCTTGTCTCCCAGGTCATAGGTCAAATGCAACCTTCTCCAGCTCTTAGGCATCAGTCCCGTGCAGCCTGCAATGCCCTGCTCTGCCCCTCTGCTCACACTTGTGTGGCATCACCAGCTCCAGGGGTAAGCTCTCTGAGGGCCACATTGCCAACTGTATCCTATAAATTAGTATTCTTAGTTCCTGATATATAGATATTATATAATCTCTACTGAAGGAATGGAATCGAATAAATGAATGAATGAAATGAATGGATAAAGGGAACGAGAAGAAGAGCAAAAGGATTCAAGGAAGAGAAAGAGAAAAAGAAAAAAAGCATGCAAGAGATAAACAGACCAATTGCCATCTGGTTGTCATCAGTACTTTGTAGAGTAAGTAGTTTAGACATTTCCAGAAAGGAACTAGAAAATCGTTCCACAAGGGTAGAACTAACCCCAGATACGTGCCTTTGAGAAGCTTCTGTGGAGAGAGTAGAGGGTCAGTTGCTGAGCCCTGGTGGACAAAGGATGAGTGTCCTGCTCATTGGCTGGTTCAAGTCTGTTAAATTCGAGAATACTTAATAATTGTTGTTTTTGGGCTCTTAACTCTGAGGCCAAACAGCAGGGCTGATGGCGTCATTTTATGAGTGACTGTTAAAGTGGAAGATTTTTTATCTCCGAGTTGCCATTTTAACTGATGACCCTTATCCATATTTTGGGAAGCCCAGATTCTAGATGTTAAGTACATTTGAAAAACAAGGTGATAGGAAATTACTTGCCTTGGCTATTTTAGGGTAGACTAATTTTTCCATTTGTTCAGCTAGAGCCTTGTAACCCTTTGGGCCATAAAGCATTTCCAAACAGCCTCTTGAAAGATTTGTTGCCACCCTGGCTTCCAAGCAGCTTAGCTCTTACATGGGGCAGGGGGCGGGGTGCTTGTGCCAGCATGGGCGTCCTGTGATGGCGGGGGGGCCTGTGTGATCGATTACCTCCTGCCATCTCTGTCTAGTTCCCAAGAATTTCTCAGGCTCCCAAGCTAACACAAACTCCCAAGCCAAACCAGACGAGAGATGTGAAAAGGGAAACCTCCTGGATACCCTCCCTTCCTTTAAAAAATTACAGTTTTTAAAGATTAACAAGGAAAGAGGAGGCCTCCAGGGAAAGGAAGGCTCACGAAGCCACACATTACCCTGGAAAAGCTTTGCACATTGCCCAGGGCTCTCAGCATGTCAGTCTACGAGGAACAAGGAGAGACTCAGGCAGTGCTGGGACCACGGAGACAGCCGCAGCTCCCCTTGGCCTGCCCCAGAGGTTGGCCTGCTGCCTCTTCTGGGTGTTAAGAAAAGAGTAGATTCAGGGAATGGGGATCAAGAGGGAAAAAGGGGTCTCAGAGAACTTAAGGATTAGTAAGTCAAACAGCAGAACTAGCAGAGGACATCTGAATCACAAAGACAGCAGTCCTTCCTTATCTGTGGGGGATACTTTCCGAGACCCCCAGTGGATGCCTGAAACCTGGGTTAGTGCAGAACCCAGTTGCCATCAGTCAGAGGCCATTTCTCTTCATGTCTTCTACCTACAAATGTAATGCCTTTTCCATCTTCACTGAGCACTTCCGCACTGTGGCCGTAGCTTTTGTAGTTTGAGGTGCAGCAGCAAAACTAGCACAGATTTCTCCTTTCTTCTTTACAATTTCATGGATAGAAGATTAGTTCTTATTGTAGATTTCAGCAACCTCAGCATATGATTTTTTTTGCCTTAAGTCGAGAACTTTCACCTTTTCACTTAAAAGAAGCACTATATGGCTTCTCTTTGGCACGTCCAGGTTGTCAGCATCACTGTTCTTGTGTTTGGGGTCAGCATTTATTTTTTATTTTTATTATTATTTTTTGAGACTGAGTCTCACTCTCTTGCCAGGCTGGATCTCAGAGTGAGATCTGCAATCTCAGCTCACTGCAATCTCCACCTCCTGCATTCAAGTGATTCTCCTGCCTCAGCCTCCTGAGTAGCTGGGACTATAGGCATGCGCCGCCACGCCCAGCTAATTTTTGTATTTTTAGTAGAGACAGGGTTTCACCATGTTGTCCAGGATGGTCTCAATCTCTTGACCTCATGATCTACTGGCCTGGACCTCCCAAAGTGTTAGGATTACAGGTGTGAGTCACTGTGTACGGACAGGTTATTATTAAGTAAAATAAGGGTCCCTTGAACACAAGCACTGCGATACCATGACAGTTGATCTGATACCCGAGATGTCTACCCAGTGGGTAGCATAGACAGCAGGGACCCTGGACAAAGGAAGGATTTGCATGTCTCCAGCATGCCCGGGTGGGATGGACCAGGACATGAGATTTCATCATCTATTCAGAACAGCGCATGATATAAGTCTTATGAATTTTTTATTTCTGGGATTTTTCATTCAGTATTTCCAGACCATGGCTGACCGCAGGTAACTGATACCAAGGATTAGAGGGACCACTGTACCCAGAAGTGTGCTTGTGAACCAGCTCTCTGAAAGAAGAAGCCTGACATGTAACATTTTGCCAATGTCTGTGTGAGAAATACTGGTACTATGACAAACGTCAGGTTACCAAGTGAACTCACTGAACTCAGAAAGATTTGCACTCCGGGAAAAGACAGCTCCAGCCTGTCTCTATGAAGTGGAGAGTATAGTGTAGCCCAGGAGCTCCATCTTTTAAAATCGTCAGGCCCAGGTTTATGTTCTCATTCTGCCAGTTATTGTCTGTGGCTTTGGGCAAGTCAATTTTCTCCCCAGGCCTCAGTTTCCTCATCTGTAAAATGGCAGTAATAATTCTCATAGAATTGTTTAATCATTTATCCACCACATCTTTATACCCCACATAATTGGGGACTTACTACATGCTAATTAAACATTCTAACAGCTAAGGACACATCAAGGAATAAGAAAGACAAAGTACTAGTTCCCATGACACTTACATTTTAGTTGGGGAGTAGATAATAAGAACATAAAATACATAAGTAATTTCATCAGACGGTGCTTAGTACTGAGAAGAAAAGAAGACAGGACAATGAGATTGAATGATTTAGGGGTGGACATGCCTGCAATATCATTTGTAAAAGATGCTGCATGGTGCCTAACACCCAGCAAGCACTTAACAGAAGGTACGTGTTGCTGTTATCTTTAGCACAACATAGGCCCATATTGACTTAGAATCCCCATGTGCAAGAATTCCACCAGAAATCTTAAGATCTTCCTTCTTATGGATCAGCTATTTCCAGTGAGCTAGCTGTGTGCCCCCTCCCAGTAGAGACAATGATCCTGGTGAGACACCTGGCATGTGGCAGATGGATAAGTCAGCCCTCCTTATCACCAGCCTTGAGTTCACCAGCATCAGGCATTATTGCTTCGGTGCCAAGCTCCTGGGAACTTTCTTGCATTTTGTGTGCCCCTTGTGGAATAAGCACCTAATAGGAGAGACCAGAAGCGGCAACTCAGGTTCCCACTGGGACGGATGACAGTTGGTCTTCTTGTCTGTTTGCTTTAAAGATTATGGCACTTTCGTGCAGAGAACCAATAATATGGTGTAATGTGTTCAAAAGCAAGGAAGCTCGCGGGAGGCGGATGCTCCTACCAGTGTCATACATTTACGCTTCCTGGGCCCCTGCTGGCAAATTTAAATTTAGCCGTTATGATATTGCATAAACACAGGGTTTTGCCCTTAATAATGAGCTTTATGTGACACCAGCTGAAGGTCTTTAGGTACCTCTGTTTTATCTGGCATTGGTGTCATGAAATGATGGAGACCTTCTGTGAACATACCTCTGTTGACGTGGAACTTTTGGATGAATTTGGTGAGCAAACCAATTAACAAACAGCTACAAGCCAATAAAGAGAGACCAATGAGTGTGCAGGTGACAAATTAAAGTACACTTCATTAAAAAGGAGTGCTCAGCTGTGAATGTTTGTAATGGTCCAGCATAAGGGATCAGAGAGCTCTTTGGAAGCTGTTTCACTTTATGCTTCAAAGGGAGCAGAGAGAGGTCCTAGCCTGCAAGAAACTCAAACGAAGATGGCACTCTAATGAAAAGCTCTCACCTTGGGGCACTATAGAAATTAATTATGAAGAATTACAATGAGAGAGAAGGGCCCTTCACTGTATCCCTGCCCCCACCCCCGGGCCCCATCATGTCTCGCTCTACCTGGGATCTTGATTATGAACTATAGGCGGAGCTCAGCAAGTCCAGCAAGCGGCCAGTCTGGTTCAGCAGTCCCTAATGTTTTGTTCTTAAGTGAATCTGTTACACTTGGTCTTCGGATACCTTATATGAGTCTGTCGTGGCTTACGTGAGCTCATAGTCTGGGTAGACCATGTGACTGAAACAGCGTGGGTTTTCAGATATTCATCCCATAGACTGGAGCATCGCACTTCTTAGTGAACTGACTCCGAAAGATAGCTCTGCTCAAGACTTACTTTATCATACACCATATCCAAATTACACACTAAAATAATAATAAATCCGAGCTTCTTTAAAACTGCTTGATGGAACACTCTAAAGATCTTGGCTCTGGGAGCAACATGTGCTGAACTATCTAAATGTAATCCAGGGGCTTCTTAGCTGTGTGATCTGGGGACAATTGTTTGACTTCTTTGTGCCTCAGTTGTTCTCATCTGTACAATGGAGATAGCAGTAGTACCTCCCTCAAGGAGGTTGATTTGGTGCAATTCATTTCAACATGCATTTGTTGAGGACGGACTGTCTGGTCTAGGGCTAGCAGCAAACAATACCAATGAGTCCCTGCTCATGTGGGGGTTTCATTCTAGCGGGGGCAGATGGACAGTAAGCAAATAAATCATATTTCACAGACTCTGAGAGGTGCAGTTTTTCACATTTGGACATCTCTGGTACAGGCAGTGTTATGCAGTTATGATTGGCACGTTTCATTCTTTTTAGAGGTACACAGTGTTGGCTCTTAAAGTCGATGGAGTCTTATGTTTGATGAACTGCAGTATAATATGTCAGGAGGTGATCAGTGCCAGGTGAAAAACTAAAGCAGGAAAAGGGGCTAGAGAGTGAGGCCCAGGTCGGGAGGGGGCGCCGTTTGGATCCAGTGGTCAGGGAAGGCCTGCCACTCATATGCCTGGCACAGAGCTCTGAAGGAAGTTGGGAAGGGGTCAGATATAAAGACGAGGGATGTGAAATCCAAAGACTCTTCAAGGGGAGAGGGCTTAAGGAGTCAGAGGCTTGGTCGGGGGATGCGGGCAGTGTGTCTTTTGTGAGGATAAAATAAGGAAAGTTCTATAAAACACTTGACATGGAGCACATTTTCTTTTTTTGAGACAGTTTTGCTCTTATTGCCCAGCCTAGAATGCAATGGTGAGACCTCGGCTCACTACAGCCTCTGCTTCCCGGGTTCCAGCAATTCTCCTGCCTCAGTCTCCCAAATAGCTAGGAGTACAGGTGCCCGCCACCACGCCCGGCTAATTTTTTGTGTTTTTAGTAGAGATAGGATTTCACCATGTTGGCCAGGCTGGTCTCAAACTCCTGACCTCAGGTAATCCACCCGCCTCAGCCTCCCAAAGTGCTGAGATTACAGGCATGAGCCACAGCGCCTGGCCAAACATAGAGCACATTCTCTAGGGGAACTGCTGTGTGGGGATTGTTGCCACAGTTGTGAAGAGAGGGGAGATAGCATAGACTTCAGAGTCCTGAACTGCCAGGCTCAATTCCTGACTGCCATTACCTCTGCCTCACTATGTCTCAGCTTCTCATGTGCAAATAAGGATAGCAACAATACCCGCTAGGATGCTTGGTGGACTTAAATGTGTGGATGGGAATCAGTACGTAGGACTGTGCATGGCATGGCGCCTTAGTGCTAACTGCTACCTGGCCAAAAGCTTTGGGGCGAGGGTACAGTGGCCCACTGAGGTTTTTTGTTTTTTTTTTTTGAGATGGAGTCTTGCTCTGTCACCCAGGCTGGAGTGCAGTGGCGTGATCTCAGCTCACTGCATCCTCTACCTCCTGGGTTCAAGCAATTCAACTGCCTCAGCCTCCCGAGTAGCTGGGATTACAGGCACACACCACCATGCCCAGCCTAGTTTTTGTATTTTTAGTAGAGATGGGGTTTCACCATATTGGCCAGGCTGTCCTCAAACTCCTGACCTCAAGTGATCCTCCCGTCGGCCTCCCAAAGTGCTGGGATTACAGGCGCCACACCCGACCTGGCCCACTGATTTGTACATTGTTCCCGGTGGGCCCCAGTGCCCTTGCTTTGAAGCTTTGGGCCAGTTAACACTGGCTTCAGAGCCCTATGCCAACCTCTCAGGGGCTTCTCCACTGTAAACAGATGACAGTGTCTGCCTCTGAGAGTTGTGGGAGCACTGAATGAGGGCTTCCTGTTTACTAGATCTGAGAAGCTGCCAGACACGGTTGTGGAGCTCAGGGTGTTTCAGTGCATATGACAAGCAAGGTTCGTGCCATGATGGAGCTGACAGTGGGGTGGACACAAGCAGATGAACACAATTATTTCTGGTAAGTATGATGAAGACATGGAGGCAGGGCAGCGTGGGTTGAGAGTGGCTTGGGGTTGAATGCCTCTAGTGATGATGTACAGGGAAGGCTTCTCAGAGAGGGGGGATTTGGTCTGGCCTGAATGAGACAAAAGAAACAGCTTCTGGACAGACCTGTGAACAGGCTCTTCCAAAGGCAGAGGAAGTGCAAAGGCCCAGGGGCAGACATGAGAGTGGCATGTTTAGGACAAGGGAGGGAAGCCGGCATGGCTGGAGCACAGACATAGAGGTATGGTTAGAAATGGGGTCAGAAAGCAGGTGTGAGCTGGTCATGTTGTGCCTCTTCAGCCCTGGTAGAGGCTCTATGTGGAGCTCAGTGCTGCAACGAGCCACGCAACGAGCCACTGGGGGTGTCTGTCGATGGTGTAAGGAAAGCTGCTGGCACACTGCTCTCTTGGACCACATTGGGAACTGGGAGACAGCCATATCCACACTAATAAGTGTGTGCCTGATGATCTCCAGGATGAAAACTACTGTTTTGATTTAAGTGACAAATTCTTTTATTTGAAACTAGAACTGGAATGTCATATAAGTCTAGGAATTTGGACTCTGGTGTACATAGCTGATGGCCCACTTGGAGCCTTTTAATTTCTCACGTCCAGTTTTATGGAAGGTATTTCCAAAAGATCAGGGGGCATTTGGAGAGGATGTGGAGGAAACCAACAGGAAAAGTAAAGAAATAATAGGCAGGGTCTTGTTTATGGAATTGCCCTGCACAGCGCCACTCCAGATGAATGCTTAATAAATGCCTTTTGGTGCTGACCTCTCCCCAGATGTGCCATCTGCAGCAGTACACAAGGACTGGGGGCAAGGAAGGGCTAGCATCCATTTCCTGTTAATGATTCTTTCATCTGACCCTCCCAATAGCCCTGGCAAATTGACAGCCACTGCATGAGAATTGTAACCATGCCAACTGTAGCTGGGGATTGCACTTTGAAAGCTCGTGGAGTTACACAGACAGTGGTCATTGCATTGTATCTTCCCATTGTGGGAAGGTGATCTCTGCAGATGGAGTTGTGCAGTGCACAGCCTGAGCAGCTGTATATGACTCCTGTCTACAAGATAGATTTTATCCTTTTTTTTTTTCTTTTTTTTAACAAGTCACATGTGGCCTACCAAGGTTAGAGAGCTTGCCAAGGGCACATAGCTTGGCTTAGCAGAAGCTGGATCTGAACATAGATAACACCCGGAGAATAGCTGCTCCTGCACCTGGCCGCCTCTCACTGTTGAGTGAAACAGATTCAGGCAAATGAAAATAGGATGAAGTAGAGAATGTTGAGGGCTGTGAGAGATGGAGGCTGAGAAGAGATCAAGGAAGGAGCAAGTCATTCTGACTCGGGAGGCCTGGGCAGGCCTCATGGAGGACAGATTGAGCAGGTCCTTGGCAGAGTTGGGGGCAGGGCACCCAGAAGCCATTTTACCACATTGTTTTGCGGCCTTGTCCCTCAGCCACATCCCAGCTGCAGCTGCGCCTCATCCACAAGCTGACGACTCACACCCATAATTCATTCATAAACATTTATTTCTATCTAAATCAGCAACTGAATGCATCTATTGGTAGCGGCGCGGGTGCTGTGCAAGGCAGTGATCCACTTTGTGGGCTGGCACAGGGAGGCTGGCTGTGCAGTTTTGATGGCCCTGTTTGAGGAAATTAAGTGCCCTGAGCGGTTGCTTCATAGCCGTTTTCCAAGGTGGAAAATCAACATTGTTTGCCTGCGCTACACAGATAAGGCTGGCTCGGGAGCTCTGCTTTCTCCAGCTTAGAAGAAAGGTCGGGCTTCCCTAGTGGGCTTCTGTGTGGGGAAATATACGTGGATGGTGATGATGATGATGATGATTCTGATAATCATGAGCCCCTAACATTTAGTATTATTATTAGACACATTATATGCTCCAGGGCCTGTGCTAAGTATCGATGAGAAGTCCCATCTTCTCTTACTTAGGGTTCGATTCTGAAGTCAGCATGGAAGAGGCAGAAACTTGGATGTAGCCAAAATTCCCCCTGATGGTCCCTTGAAATTGTCCAAAACTTTCAGAGTGTGTGTATGCTTCGGAATAGTAGTATTCTGTGAAAATAGAACAGTGTGACTTTGCATAAATGTATTATCAGTCTGTCTCTCCCCTCATTCCCCAGCAGGGATATTGAGCATAGGAATTGGGAGAATCACACAATGTTTTGGGTTATTTCTCTCTCATCCTTTTTTTCCTCTTCTTTTTAATCAGCAAACTCATCTGTATGAGGCATTGAACTTCCCTGACTTCAGTGTCCTTTTAAGGCAACCCCACTCTCTCACTTCATGCTTACAGCACTTCTCCAACGCTACACTTTTTTTTCTTTTTTTTTTTTTTTGAAAGAAAGAAAAAGAGAGGAAAGAAAGTGAGAGTGAAAGAAAAAAAAGAATGTAAGAGAGAAAGAAAGAGGAAGAGAAAGAGGGAGAGAGAACGGGATTCTTGTTCTATTGCCCGGGCTAGAAGGCAGTCTAAAAATGGATATTAAAAACCTCTTTTATGCCAATAATTGTGCTTAACAATGGAGACAGGAAGGAATAAGGTATGAAAATAACAAACAAGCATCCAACCAGTGTTTTACTTAAACCTGTGAAATGCTATGTAATTGCTGAGGAGTGATTTACTTCCAATTATGTGGTCACTTTTAAAATAGGTGTAATGTGATACTGAGAAAAATGTATGTTTTGTGGATTTGGGGTGAAGAGTTCTGTAAATATTTGTTAAGTTTACTTGTTCCAGGTCTGA